>WBMW01001149.1:231488-306070 GCA_013396635.1 Penelope pileata | reverse complement strand
CCCCAGGTGCTTGACATCTTCATCATTAGTGTTCTTCTGTCATAAGACTTCAGCTATAAGACTTTGATGGCTTTGTAATTTCTGCTGTTGTCTGCATCCTGTATGTAGGTGGGAGCCCCCTTTTTCTTTAGCTGATACCGTTTCAGAAGTCTTGCACTAAGCAACTGCTTTTAGAGTGTTGTATTAAATGATTGAGCTGGTTTGGATTAGGATTTAAGTAGCTCAGTGTATGATTTTACACCAATTGTTTGTGGTTTAATTTCATTGCTGTTGTAGGACCTGCAGAATCTGGGTGCTAAAAGAGTTTGTTTGATGACAGACAGAAACCTCTCCCAGCTGCCTCCTGTAGACGCAGCGTTGAATTCCTTGGCAAAGCACGGGATAAACTTTCAGATGTACGATAACGTCCGGGTGGAGCCAACAGACCAGAGGTACTGCTCCTGACAGCACGTTTCCCTGAGGGGTGCTGAGGCTCTCAGCGTGCCATGCAGCAATTTCAACACCCCTTTGTTTGTGGCCTGTGCACCGCTCGTAATAGTTTTCCTGTGTGCTGTTTGTCCTGACTAATCAGAAAGCTTTCCTTGTTTTCCAAGTTTCCTGGATGCCATTGAATTTGCTAAAAAGGGAGAGTTTGATGCCTATGTTGCTGTTGGAGGTGGGTCTGTGATAGACACCTGTAAAGCTGCCAACCTGTACGCTTCCAGCCCCGCCTCAGACTTCTTGGATTACGTCAACGCTCCGATTGGGAAGGGGAAGCCTGTCACTGTGCCCCTTAAGCCACTCATTGCAGGTGAGGCAGCAGAGGCGTTGCTGGGGAGGGAGGAGGAGGAGAAGAGGAGTCCTTCTGTGCTCTGTGCATGATACTTCTACTGAAATCGGTTTGTCTGACCTTTTCACCCTCCTTTGGGCTTACTTTTCCTCTGAGCTGTATTCAGCAGCAAACCTGCTGTCTGCTTCACAGGTTTTGTCCTTCATTTGTCTTGTTTAGCTGAGTTTGACTCCTTTTACTGAGAAAAGCAATCAAAGGAGCTATGTCTTCTGACCTGGTGGCTTCCAATCAGGGATACCTCCAAGATTTCCTGGATCCTGCATTTCTGGTGGCATTATTATTGTGTTTTTATTTATTTATTCTGTGTTATTATGTATTACTATTTGTTAACTATCCCCATTCTTCTTTTCAAGTTCCTACAACGGCTGGAACTGGAAGTGAAACCACTGGTGTTGCCATTTTTGACTTCAAAGAGCTAAAAGTAAAAACTGGTGAGACTTTTCGTCTGCTATTCAAGACAATTTATTTTTTTTAACAATGTCTTCATTATTTCCCTGCCTTGGAAAAGAGGGATGCTGCCTGTCATTTCAGATGTCATTTCATTTGATTCAACTGGCACAGACAAATTTGAAGAGCTTAAAGGTTTCCTCCTCAAATTAAATTTATAGCATATTAACATAATGAAATGCCTGAGTAATGCAGTGGATTATAGTTCGAAGGCAAAACAGGATACTAAAATCTTTCAAGTCCTTAAATGGCAGAAAATGTTAATGGCAAAGGAAATTTCTACTTACATTCAGGGTCAACCAACTGTTCCTTATTTCCTCTGTACTTTTCTGTCTGTTTTTAAGACTTATGTTTCTTTGTTGTATAATTGCAACCAAATGTTCCTTTTCCTGACTTCTGAAACCTCGGGCCTGAGATGCTGTGCAAATGAGGGACACTGTCTTCTTTTGACCTTTTCATCCCTGGAAAATAAGGATTACAGCTAAAATGTCATCTTAAGCTCCGTAGCTGCTTTCAGGTTTTACTTGGAAACGTGTGGATTTTGTATGCTGTGTCTGCAGTAGCTGGGACCCAAATGTGTGTGCTGAGAGTTGTGACAGTAGCTCAGAGTTTTGTAGTCTAGATGTAGTCCATCAGTCTGTCTTTCTACATGGCTCTCTCTCTCGAAGCTATGTCTGTGCCATCATAGCCACGATATGAACACAATTATTGCAGATGCTGAAGACAGCAATTAGCAATAGCAATTTATTGTAGAGACAAGCCAGTCTTCCTCTGATTCCCAGAGGTGTTCACAGGAGATACGAGTTTAACGTTGCAGATGCCATTCAGCACAAGACATTTTGGAAGTACAGGCTGCTCAAGGAGGGTGACAGAGAACACTGCCTGCTATAATTCACTTCAGGCAACAGCCCCTTTCAGGGACATCATCAGTAAGGCAGTAGGTTTTGTGGATAGTTCTTACTCTCCTCTCCCTTTGCTTTTCTCTGCATATTTTCAAGTCATTTCCTCTCTTCATTCTTACATATTGAACTAATATTAAACTTTTGTGATCCTGTTTTGTTGTAAAAAGTCTTTTAGCTCATTTTCCTCATATATATTGCAGGTATTGCTTCAAGAGCCATTAAGCCAACTCTGGGCATCATCGATCCTTTGCACACGCTGTCTATGCCCGAGCGAATAGTGGCCAACAGTGGCTTTGATGTGCTTTGGTGAGTTTTCTGTGCAGGCTACTGCTTGATTTTATTAGAATTTTGTGTTCTTACTATGATGATTGTAGAAAAAATATATATGAGGAGTAGAAAATGATCTTTTTTCCTCCTCTCCTGTTTTTGTTAAGGTGATTTCTGTTGTACTTTCCTCTTACTCAATCATAATGTGCGTTTCGCTTGGCACTAATCTATCATCTTCAGCTTTAACATACAGTTGTTAACTGCACAAAATGCACAGAAGTTTATATACTGAGGGCCAGACCTTGCTCTGCTTGCAGGTGCTGTGTGTATTAGAGCAGTAGATGCATAATGAAACTCTGTGACTTCTCAAGCTTGGTGAACTATTCTGAACAGCAATGTCTGTAATGGCATTTTTGCATTTCTTTTTCAATAAAGATGATTTGTCTGTAGTTTGCACATCTAAGTGTAGCTATGGAGGCAGTGCCTCTGCTTTACGTAGCCAGATTTATGAGTATCCAGGAGATAAGGCTGTTGGCCGTGGGCTCTCCCACTTAAATAATTCATTTCTTAATCTTTCTTTTAGCCACGCTCTTGAATCATACACCGCTCTTCCTTACAAGATGCGCAGTCCCTGCCCTTCAAATCCAGTCAGCAGGCCAGCTTACCAAGGCAGCAACCCCATCAGCGATGTCTGGGCTCTTCATGCTCTGCGCATTGTAGCTAAATATTTGAAAAGGTAACACACACCTTTAACAGCCACTCCCCTCGCAGTACGTTCAGTCTTCGGTGCCCACGAAGAACTTGAATTTTAGATTGAAGTAATGCATTGAACCTACATTTTCTACCCTGAATTTCTTCTGAATTAGGAGTACTTCTGTAAGCATGTCTTTGTAATGCTTCTCTGGATCTATTTTAGAAGTATTTAAAGCTGCTCAGTGAATGTGAGAGCAAAATTCATGTATTTTTGAAGAAACCTCTTTCTTTGACAGTGTAAGGGGAATGTGTAACAAACTGAACAAAATACAGTGCTGGTGTCATTTCCATGACTTTCAGGGGAAATGAATTTACAAACACATCCATCAGGAAGATAACCACATTCACTTGAAAATGTGCGAAGTTCAGCTTTTAATGGAAACTAGGTAATACCTTCAGTTTAGATTAAGTTTTGATTTAACTGGGAGTTGGATTTGATCCTTACCAATAAAGTTTTAAGTCTGTGTAAAACCCTTGTGTACAACATATGTGTATGTTAAAGATCAATATGTTGTTTTGTTGAAGACTTTTTGCTGTACCTAGCCAGTCAAAGTATTTTTTGTTGTTCTGTGGAATCTATTCCTGAGACTTTTTATCTGTGCTGTCAAACTATACAAGCAGCCTGATGTATAGGAAGGCAGGGAAGCCTGTCCTCTTCCTGAACAGACGGTAGGATCCAGACCAGCGCCTCGCGAGATGTCCAGAAGGCTGCAGTGATCCTGGGGGTACATGGGGTTGTCTAAACTCTTTAGTAGAATCGTTGAAACCACGACCAAAGTGGATACTACTAATTTCATCCCATTTACTCAGTTTTTGGCAAAATGAAAAGAAACTTACCCTTCACTGAGCCAGTCTGATCTGCTGATCCATGAGCAGGATTGTTCTTTGACTGAAGTGACAAATTGATCAGATTTCCCGCATTTTTTCTTTCTCACCTTCTGTGGGAGTTTTTTGTAAATCTGTCTGTAAAGAAACCCTTTCTCCCTTTTCCGTCCTGAATTACCACTGCATTTGGGAATTCACTGGTACCATTGTCTCCATGCTGTGCAGAGCCATCAGAAACCCTGAAGACCGTGAAGCAAGAGCCAACATGCACCTAGCAAGTGCTTTTGCTGGTATTGGCTTTGGCAACGCTGGCGTTCATCTCTGGTGAGTACAGGAAATGTTAATCCCTCCCAAGGTCAGCTTCTACCCAGTGCTCGTTTCAGTTTGTCAAAGACATTGCTGCCTTCTTCCCTGGGTATCTGATAAGGCATTGTAGCCTGGGCTGTGTTGCCCCTTTGCTCAGGGAGAGCCATATATTGTGAGACGTTGATAGGCACTTGGCATTTACATGTATGAAGACTGCGTACTCTGGTTTGTGATACTCCAATCAAATCTTGTGAAAATCCCAAAACGTGACCTTCTTTACCTTCCTTCACCATAAGAGTAAAAACTATTATTAGAGAAAAGCCATCAGGGACAGTTAAGATGTCAAATTTCATGTTCTGCAGCACTGAGGTGGTCTAGTTCCATTTCTGAACTGATGCGATTGGCAGTGAGCTTGCCTGTGGGGCAGCATTCAGCAGGTTGAAATGAGCTGTGATCAATATTGTAATGCAGACTAGTTTCATGTGGGTGAAAACCCCAGAGAAGCAAAGCTGAAGCCTGAATTACACGGAAAGGTTATTAGCAGTTATTCTTTTCATTTCTTTTGGTTGAGAAAATCCACTCATAATTATACTTCATTATTTATTTATAATTATTAATAAATTACTACTTATTTTATATTCATGTAAATATTTACCAAATATTAATATTAATAATTCTATGTTATAAGTAATGTATAGTTATACATTATTGTTTATTTTTCTCGTGCAATGTGATTAATTGGGGAAGCAGATTATGTTATTTTTGGCATGTTTGCATTACTTGAGTATCTGAGCAGCTTTCAGTCCAGTCAGTGGAGTGATACAACTTCACACTCTCCCAGTAAGGTGCTGCTTGCCCTTGCTGTTTTTACAGCTCGGTCACTAAGGTGCAGAGGGTGAGGGTTGTCAGTACCTGACATCCATGCCATATCTGCACCTAAATACCTCTTGTGTGTCTGTGTCTAAGAGACTTGATAGAGAAGGCTGACTGCACAGGGGACTGAATGTACGTTTTCCAAATGCCAGGCAAGTTGCCCTAACCACCTTCTCTTTACTCTCTGTTCCAGCCATGGAATGTCTTACCCTATTTCTGGTTTGGTGAAAACTTATAAACCAAAGGATTATAATGTGGATCACTCTTTAGTGGTAAAACTTGGTTCATCTTTGTTTTCGTGTGATACGTTTAAATTCCCTGTTACCTCACGTTAATGAGTGTTAAAGCGCATTGGAGTTGCAAGCAGAGGCGAGTTGATGTGTTTTTATTCTTTTTTTGTTTGTTTTCTAGCCTCATGGCCTTTCTGTGGTGCTGACATCCCCAGCAGTGTTTGCCTTCACAGCACAGGTGCATCCTGAGCGGCACTTGGAAGCTGCAGAGATACTGGGTAGGAATCTCTGAGGATACAGCTTACTCATATATACTAAATCTGTTCCAAAATGCGTTTTGGGGGGCTGGGGGGATAAATGCGTGGAAGGAGTTGTAGTGGTTGTTGCAGAGTTTTTAAGCTTAAAAACAAGTGTTGGTTTCTGGGTCTAATTTTTTTATGTTGGAAGATGTAATTGGAGAAGCAAGCTGGAGAACACTGCTTCATGGCTGGAAAGCTGGAAAGCTGAAATGAACCATAGATATCGTATAATCAGCAGAGCAGAACTGTGATTGGGATGTCTCAGCGCTTTGTGGAGAGAGGCTCCTGTAGAGTGGATACCATAAAACAAACCAATACTCAGGTGCATCTGTTAGCTAAAAGGAAGCATTTTGCCCAATGAATTCCCTCCTGCTGCTGTGAATTAGGGCGGTGATGTTCTGGATCACTCCTGCTCTTTTTCCAAAGCAAACAACAACTGTGGCTTTCAGTCCTTCTATTGTAGGCCTAAGCTTATTTGTAGGTGATGAAATTTCTCAGTGGCTGACATCAAGGGGGAGCAAGGAGTAGCTGTTCTGTGGTCACATCCGTGAGGGCTCAGAAGTGGACTTTTTCTGCTTCTTACCGTAACAGAAGTAAGTGCTGCAAGCTGGCAGCACGTTTAAAGATTACATTTTTTGTACAGTGCTTTGGAAATGTGTGCAGCCCATTGCTGGAAGGTGCCCTGGGGATAGGATACCTCTGCATTGCACCCCCAGCACCACTGTGTATAGTAAACCAGCTTTCGATGGGGCTCCTGGAGCTGGGAGCAGTCTAGCTGTGGCTGCATGGCTCTCCCAGGGGCTACTTCATTTCTGTCTAGGGTCAGCTTTTCTGCCCGCACTACATTCTGCCTTGTAGCTGAACTGCTGCTGGTGCCCATGCTCGCTATCTTGAGCCATGAGCAATCACAGTCACATGCACAGCAGTGCAGACAGCAAAGAGAAAGTGGGTAGGGCAACTCTCCTGGTATTTGGAAAATTTGTATTCAGTCCCTTGTATGGTCAGCCTTCTGTGTGCCAGTCACAGCAAGCCAGTCACGTGTGAACTCCCTGCACAAGTAGTCTGAAAGCAGCGTGGGTTTCAGCAAAGAGTGGGACTTTTATGTAGACAGTGAAAATACCACAGTCATATTGAAGAGGATATAAAACAACATGGTCAGAAAAGATAGACTGAGTGGGGTAATTCTAATTTTTTTTAATTGTTGGTCATGAAGTTTGTTCTGCCTTCCCCCAAAGTACTCAGTCCTGCCTGTGGTCAGATACAGAATTCAAACCTAGCTGGAATCACACACTAAGATGTAAACTGTCTGTGTTCCTACAGCAATGACAGTCAGCTCACATAAAGTAGACTAAGAAAATGTTGTTGGAAGGCTGGCCTGTGCAGCACACATCAGAGAATTTGATCTCTGGCTCACTGATTTTAGAAGTAGAAGTAAAAGAGCAGTTCCTTTAGGTTTTGTGGTGTGAACGGCTGCCAGAAATGCTGCTTCTAAAAGCTCCATTAACTTTCTCAATAGAAATTTAAACTGTGTTAGTGCCTGCCTTGCTATAAAGTGGCTGACTGCTGAGAGGATGTCACATGGAAATGGATTTGCTGATTCCCACCTGGGGTATTTAGTTTTGATTCAAGTCCGGAATCCAACTGACTGCCGTAGCTGATTCGAGTCTGTCACGTTGCCAAACGCGGTGACTAAGGAGGTATTTTATAACGTGGAGAAGATCACTAAATAGTTGTGTTGTGTGTATGTACAGCTGTGAATCTGGGTACAGCCGGAGACAGCTTAATTCCTCCCTGGGAGGATTCTCAAACAGTTGGAGTAGGTGTGCGTGTGGCCAGGTATTTGCTGAGTGCCATCAAAGGCTGCTGTCTCCTTTAGGTCGGTCAGAAAAGAAAGTAACAGAACTATAGCAGTGTATTAAAACTGTCCTTCACATTCACTGTCCTTTTTCCCCCTTCTCTTTTCCCTTTTTACTTTAGTGTCTGAAGGTAGTGGGTCACCTTTATGGCATAATTACTCCTCTACAGCAAAACCCAGGCTAATCTCAGGTAGCGTGGCATAATTCCAGTGGCTTAAGTCTTGTGTGTTATTTATCAGGTTCTCCCAGGCAGCCCCTACCGCAGTGCTGCCACTGCTGCTACCCAAATGTCTGAGCTGCTCGAGTGAGCTCGTTGGTCTCCGGTGCACTCCAGTAACCCTTGAATGTTACACTGAACTGCATGAGGATCACAAAATATTTTCCCTGTAGCTATGTTGTGCTCTTACTCATCTCTCAGTATGGTGCTTGGACCCAGCATAGTTCTTGTGTAACATCACTGAGGTTACGCAGAGAACAAATTTGGCTCAGCTTGCTTTGGAAAGAATCACATGGAGGAAACTGTCTGCTATCTGGACGTGGCATTTTTTCTATTAGCGTTTTTAATGAAGTCCTGAGCATTCGCTGAAGAAAGGGGAGCAAGCTATTCTGTAAGGAATATTGATAATCTGTCATTTTGTGCTGAAGCTTCCATTGCTGTTCAGTGGATGTTTCAAATACACCAGTTCCTCCTCTTCAGTTCTGCTTTACCCTACACATCAGCACATATTCAAACTGTAGGATTTATTTAACCCATTAAACACTGCCCTGCCACCTCCTGTCTTTCTCAGCCTGCGCGCTCCAGTCCTCTCTTTGAATGCATAACTGAGCAGAATGGAGTAGGAAATCACTTGGTCACCGGTTTCCGTGTCCTCTAGATGTCAGCAAACTCAAGGCCTTAAAATAAAGCGAGCGTTTGGCACGCTGTCCATAAAAATAAGTCCCGCTGACGTTGGTGTGTTAGCTTCTTTCCTCCCAGCAGCTAGTCAGCCTGAAAAGTGCTTCTCCCTGTCAGCACAGAGGGAGAGGAAGTTAACGTCGTGTGGCAGTTAGTCCTTCTGGCAGCGGTTACCTGCTCCTCCTGAGCTTGTTCTATTTCACCTTTTGCTAAGTATTCCAGCTTTGAAACGAAGACCGATTCCTCTTTTTACTTGATGTTGCCTTTAGAGCAACGGCTGTTCGGTACGGATATGTGTTCAGCTGCTATTATGATTAAATTAAGTCCAGAACAGGCTTCCTCCTCCCTCTCCGCCCTACAGTCAAGGCATTATGTCTTATTTTAGGAGCTGACATCCGCACTGCCAGAATCAAAGATGCGGGGTTTATTTTGGCAGACACGCTCCGGAAATTCCTGTTTGATCTGAATGTTGATGATGGCTTAGCTGCAATTGGTTACTCTAAAGCAGACATCCCTGCCTTAGTCAAAGGCACTCTCCCTCAGGTAAGATGGAAAGTAACAGTTTTTCTCGTCAAATGAAATAGAGCAGATTAAAAAAGAAAAAAAAAAGACAGAAGTGTTTCTTTTCAGTCAAATGTTTCTTCTAGTCCTACATGGAAACAATTACGGCGGAGAAAATGAGGCGCAGTCAACTTTTCTCTGCATGGCTTTTCTGTTCAGTGAGACGGAGTGCGTGCTGCAGTCTGTTCTTTGCATGGCTTCAGAAAGTGGCTAGGATGGCGGTGTTTCTTTTTTAAACTTCACATTTTCAGAAAAGAATACGTTTTGTATAATTTTGATCTGGTAGAACATACTGTTTTTTCTGCAATATCTCTGTTAGCTGCACATGCAGGATGGGTTAAAGACAAAGCCTTGATACCAAGCACTATCTGGTAAGACTGCTCAAGCTGACTTTGCAATAAACTTTTCCATATTGAGAAGTTGCCCTTTTCTTCCCAGATGGCTTTTTTGTTCCGTTGACCCCCGTCAGAATTTGAAATAAGGTCCCCTGGGATGGTGCAGATGAAACATGTAATACCCTGTATTGTCTCAGTGCTCACAAAGACGCTGCAAAAAGCAGCACGGCACCCTGAAAGCGAAATCCGGTGTCTTCCTTGTAAAAAGAGAGTTCCATTCATGTGCTATGGACTGCTCCATCTACTTAGGATCTATTGCCCCCAAGTAGCGAGGAAAGCAGACACTACAGAGAAAATTAAAATTGTATAGGCTGAAAGGTGAATCCCTTTTTACATCAGTATTTGTTACCACTTCTAGTTCTTCTCATTGATAAATCTCAGAGCAGCTTACAACAGAGGCTAGATATTATTATTCCTATTTTACACCTGAGAAAATGAGACACAAAAATGCAACTGTTTAGGATCACACACAGCAGATCAGTGGCAAAGCCAGGAAGAAAACTGAGGTCTCTGAGCATGCATCAAATAGGTAATGCATGTAAGCTGGTACGGGGGCATTTTGGAGGTTTGTTCTGATAAGAAGTTTCTTTGAAACTGTTGTTTTGGGGCAGCACAAACACGGCATCCCATCAGAGGCATGTCTTACGTAGCTAAGAGAGGGGGAAGTTTCTTTAGCTGGACGTTGAAGGTTTGGGATTTTTATTAGCTTATCTCAAACTGACTTTTAAATCATTTACTGCCCTCTCGCTGCACTGATTGTGATTAATTGTACTGTGTAAAATGACCCAGTAGTTTCTCAAACCTCATGTTTGGATATGAGAGGTACCATGGTGAGAATGTCCTCGTGTTCCCTAATAGTCCATTACCACAGGGGTGGTCCATACTGGACAGTCTTTGATAATATTTTCCTTTTCGTCATGCAGTAGGTTTTCTTCAGAACACAGCACCCACCCATTCCTGTTGGCAAGGCAGTGCTGCAGACCGATACTGCTAATAAATCTGCAGGCTGCAGGGTGGGAACTTTGTTGGGACAAGCATAGGTACTTGAAGTTAGAACAGAATTTTGTTTTCCTATTTAAGCGAATCTTTTGTAATTGTTGCTATTCACAGTACTGAGTCTGATCATGACCCAGGGCCAGAAGGGTGGCTGGTGCTGCGTAGGGTTTCTGGGGGGAGATGAGGAAAGCCGAAAGCAAGAGATGGCAGCAGGCGGGTTCTGTAGCCCACCCACCCCCTGCAGACCTACCGGGGGCAGCTGCAGTGTGGCTGAACCGTGGATGAGCACAATGTTGCTCATTCCTGGCACTGTCCCAGACTTCCCTGAGTCAGACTGGAGGAGCCAGGGCCTTGCACATCAGCACGACAGCAGTTGTGTGGAGGCAGTGCTGGTGCCTTTCCGCAGGGGCAGCTCCTGCCTCTGGAGTGATTTTGTCAAACAGAACAGTGAAGCATGCACCTGAGTTTCGTTTCAGTCAGTGGGACTTCAGCATCTGAAAACTGTTGAATCACAGTCCAGGTGAAGACCTGGGAACAGAACTATTTTGCATTCTGGCTCCAAGCTGTCCAGCTCTTCATTCAGCAGCCTCACTGCCTTCCCTTGCTGTCCATCTTCTCTGGAGCCTGAGCTGCAGTCGCTGTTTATTCTCCCCATCTTCTGAGCTTCCTGGTCTTCGAGAGCTGTTTTATTTTGAAAATATCGATCCCTAAAAACTAAACTCCTAGTTCCAGTGCTGGCAAGTGAAATTTAAAATGGGCTCCCAGAACACTACCCGGCAGCGTACCTGCACCTGTGCCTGGCAGGAGCCGTGTCTGAAGTACTCGAGTTTGCAGCTGAACTGCTTTTTAATCTTGGTTCTGCGTGTTTAATTATCGGTAATTTTAACTAATATATTCTTGAAAGTACAGTACAGTTGATGATGCTTCAACTTGAATTACTTGATTACTTATTTGCAAAACCTCGTTGTTCTCCGTGAAGGACATCAGTACAAAGGCATGTAGTTCAGCTGCACAGTTAGCTGCTCTTTGATTCAATTTATTAACAACCTTCTCTAATCTGGTTTTTCTTTGATCTTGCAGGAGAGAGTGACTAAACTGTCACCGCGTCCCCAAACAGAAGAAGACTTATCTGCCCTCTTTGAGGCTTCCATGAAGCTTTATTAGCTTAAACATTTCGATCAGGAAAGTGTGCTCTTTTCTAACACAAAGGTAATTTCTTATGGATAGGGGGATTTAGTTTTTTTAGAGAATGGAAGACCTAGGATATCTTCCACTTCTCTTCTAATGTGCGCTGCCAAAAGATCAAGGAATTCATCTTTAATTAAATCATGCTTTGAAGTGAAGGCTTGATTGTGTTTTCCCTTGCTCGGTAGCCTGTAATATTGCTTGAATAAAGGTTGAATCAGCCATCTAGCTTTCCTGAAAGCATTCATGTGCTTCGGAGGTGGTGAGAGGTGAAAAATGTTTTTAAGGGGTATTCCAAAACATGTTACAAAATACAGGTTTTCTTTCAGTTGCCTGTTAAGAAGTCATGCTGTTTAAGAAATAACTGCGATCATGTTGTTTTTAAGGAAAAACCTACATACTTACTATACGTTTGGAAAAGACCTCCTGAGATTTTGCATTGGGTTAAAATTTTGAAAAGTATTTTCAGATATTTGTCTTTCCTTTCAAGACCTATATAAAGTATTCATAGGAGGAGCATCAACAGAATTAAAGCACGGTTGCACACTCAGCAGGAACCACGTAACAGCAAGACATCATCCACCACAGTCATTTTGTCTCTGTGGAGGCAACAACTCCCTTTTCCTGCTGCGTTCTGTGGAAGGAAACTACCAGCTGTATCTTGCTTCTGTGTGAATCAGTCGCTTCTGCCGAGCTCCTGCAGGTGCTGTCACTCAGAGCGCAGCCAGCAGCTGAAGGAAGTGGCGGTGTGCGGTGGTTCGCTGCTGAAAAGCGGTGGTGTCGCATATGGCTGCGCAGTGCCCCGCTGGGAGTGCTGCTCAGACGTGGGAATGGTGGGCACGTTCCGAGCAGTTAACCAGCTGGTTGCTTGTCAACTGAGAAAGGGAAGTGGGAAAGGGAGAAATGAAACTAAAATTTTAATACTATTTAAAAAAACAAAGTGCACGTGGTTGTGTGTGCAGTTCGTTTAAATCAGATTCAGCTTCACGTTGGAGCCTTTCAGCATCGGGTACATGCAGTGAGCACAGCACAAGACAAACGCAAGAAGAACCCCATCACCTCTGGTGTGCTCATTTCTGTCTGCTAGGAGAGGAGCAGCTCTTCAGTCTCCCTGTTGAAGCTGTAGGCTCTGTATGTGTGCCTTTGTGCCTTTGTGTTGATCTGATAAAATTTGCACTAAGTGGAATCTGAAGGCACGCGTGTCCTGGATGTTGGCATTGGGTCTGTTTCCGTGTTCAGTTGTAGTGGGTAAATGGACACTGATTGGAAACGAGAGGTTTTCGTGACCACAGAACGAGTTTAGTGGCCATAGGCTGCCCTGCCAAAATGCCTCAGCCTGTTCTGGAAAGCACCCTCATTTTCCATGTCCTCCTGAATCTTGGATTGTAGATCCTTCTGGATGTAGGGTTTTTCCCTCCAGCACGCTTTTTATTTGCTGTTTCTATTGGCTTGGCAGTTAGTAGCAGGCTGCATTTTCAACTGATAGAACCTCGCACTAAACTTCACATATCCAGGTATTCTAGCTCATTTCTAAACTAGGCCTCGCAGCCCCTTCTGACATGATAGGTTGACTCCATGTTCTGTGGATGAGACGAAGGCTCCGACAGGTACCTAACCCAACATAAGCATGTGCTACTGGTCATGTTTGACCAACCTGGCAGCCTTCTATGATAACATCACTGGCTGGGTAGATGGGGGGAGAGCAGTGGATGTCTTCTACCTTGATTTCAGCAAGGCTTTTGACACTGTCTCCCACAACATCCTGATAGCAAAGCTGAGAAAATGCGGGATAGATGAGTGGACGGTGAGGTGGGTTGAGAACTGGCTGACTGGCCGAGCTCAGAGGGTAGTGATCAGCGGCACAGAGTCCAGCTGGAGGCCTGTAACTAGTGGTGTTCCCCAGGGGTCGGTGCTGGGTCCGGTCTTGTTCAATGTCTTCATCAACGACCTTGATGAGGGGATAGTGTCCACCCTCAGCAAGTTTGCTGATGACACGAAGCTGGGGGGAGTGGCTGACACGCCAGAAGGCTGTGCTGCCATTCAGCAAGACCTGGACAGGCTGGAGAGATGGGCAGAGAGGAACCTGATGAGGTTCAACAAAAGCAAGTGTAGAGTCTTGCACCTGGGGAGGAATAACCGCATGTACCAGTACAGGCTGGGGGATGACCTGCTGGAGAGGAGCTCTACAGAGAGGGACCTGGGGGTCCTGGTAGATGACAGGTTGGCCATGAGCCAGCAGTGTGCCCTGGTGGCTAAGAAGGCCAATGGGATCCTAGGGTGCATTAAAAAGAGTATTGCCAGCAGGTCGAGGGAGGTGATCCTCCCCCTCTACTCTGCCCTGGTCAGGCCTCAGCTGGAGTACTGTATCCAGTTCTGGGCTCCCCTGTATAAGAAAGACAGGGACCTCCTGGAAAGAGTCCAGCGGAGGGCCACAAAGATGATAAAGGGCCTGGAGCATCTCCCCTGTGAGGAGAGGCTCAGTAAGCTGGGTCTGTTCAGCCTTGAAAAAAGAAGGCTGAGAGGGGACCTGATCCATGTTTATAAGTATCTTCGTTGCGGGAGGCAAATGGAGGTGGGGAACCTCTTTTCAGTGGTCAGTGGGGACAGGACAAGGGGCAATGGCCTTAAGCTGGAGCACAGGAAGTTCCGCACCAACATGCGGAAGGACTTCTTCACAGTGCGGGTGACAGAGCACTGGAACAGGCTGCCCAGGGAGGTTGTGGAGTCTCCTTCCCTGGAGATATTCAAGACCCGCCTGGACGCCTACCTGTGCAACCTGCTGTAGGGAACCTGCTCTGGCAGGGGGGTTGGACTCGATCTCTCGAGGCCCCTTCCAACCCCTGCAATTCTGTGATTCTGTGATTCTGTGCTACTGTAAGAAGGGACCATTTCTTTTCCTGGCAATTTTCTGCCAAAAATCAAGGATGTTTAAGCCATCCCATGGAGCTGTCTTTTAAATAACGATGGTTTGACAGGGAGCTGTGTCCTGGCTCCTGGCCTATTCTGAGCATTGGTAGTTTGATACGCAACTGAATAAGGGTTCTTTTTGTGTATTACCTGACTGAACTATTCCATACTGGGAAAATCGAGTTGATCAGATACATCTGTGTCTTTGATCATGTCTGTGTTGTGCGCATGAACCTGGCATTTTTGTAGGGGTGGGGGTGAAATTATAATTGTAGCACATATGGCACCTGAGTGACCGGTTCCACGCTGACTTCTGCTGCGGCTCCGTTACTAAAGGCCTGCGGGACACATCTGTGTACTGCCTTGAGATGATACTGGAATGCAAATAATGAATAATATTGTATTTGCCATAAAGACAAGCTTGTTTGGAAACGTTTGAGAGCAGTGTCTGATTCTATCATGTCAACTTCAGCCTCATAAAGTAACAACCGTGAACAAGAACCATCCAGAAAAATCCAGCTTTTGTTGGCTTCAGGGGCTGTAAGGAGTCCTCCTGCGAAGCTGTCTGCTTGGTGAGCTCGGCAGTACGGAGCCACAGGTGGCAATCAAAATGAATGTTGGAGAAGTCCCAGAAATAACAGCAGCCCAGCTGCTGCACTGTGCGTCTCTGAGCATTTAGGGAGCTGTCTGTGTGCCCTGCGCTTTGTACTCAGTACATAGCTGTAAGAAATATTACCTGTTTCATGTACATATTACATATTTCCAGCTCCTAGTATGTTATACTTGTTAGCAGTGGGGTGTGATTGATTTCTTCCTCTTCCCTGTGGAGTCACTTTTACTTTCTACCTTAAATAGCTAAACCCGTAGAAAGGGATTTGTCAATCTGTATGGACAAATGCCAAGTTTATCTAGACTATGGATTTTGAATAGGTTTTAAGGAAGCATAAATTGGGACTATTCGGTCATTACGATAGAAAAATGGTTTGAAGAGGCTCCAGGGACTCCTTTTTATTGTAGTAGGAGTTACCACGTTCATGCTAGCAAACCAGAAAGGTTCTTGCTGTAGCCATCACCTACCTGTATACTGTAGTCGTGGATTTTTGGAGTCCTGTGCATGCGTACACAACCTGCACCCTGGCCCATGCGGTTACGCTGTCCGTCCACCTGCTGTGATAAGGCTGGCTTTTGGGAGCGAGCGGGGGAAAGTGCACCCATAGTGCTGCTGAAGGTGCTTTACAGCAGGTGTAGGTTTACCTGGATTACAGATGGAAAGCCCAGTCTCCTCACAGAGTGCTCAGAGTGGGACTCCCATTTAAAAAAAAAAAAATAATAATTTTGTTTTCCCTGTTGTACTGCAACAGCTGTCACAAGTGAGTTGGTAGAAACTTCACGCAGCCAAATAGTAGCAATAAGAGGAAGGATTCATTTTGACACAGCTTGGTGGAATGTTAATTCAAGGTCTTAAGTTAACTGGCTTCCCATTAGTAGCAGAGGGAATTAAATACTTTCAGACTTCGGTTTCTTTTGAAAAATCACGTGCACCTATTTCTCAGATAACTCAGTACAACAGATGGCAGCAGACATTTTCCTTATTTCTCTGAACATGGAAATTAGGGGGAAGAGCTGATGTGCAGCCATTAAGCAGCACTGTCAAGTGAAAGCAGAGAGGTGTGACGTCTCCTTTGGAGAGCGCTGCTGGCTGACGTCACGCTGCACAGCCTGGCTCTGTGCTACCTGCGTGGGCAGCACGCACCGCCCAAATCAGCCCAGCAGCAACAGGAACCGCACGGAGGTCTGAGCTCCCTTAAGTGTTTAATTCGATCTAATGTCGCTGTATCATGAAATATATATCATAGCACAAACATGAGTTTATTGATGTGGAAATTCTCGTAGTGACTTTGACCTACTTTAACAATACACGAGGGCTTTTCGTTGGATGTGCCATCCCAGTGTTTGACCATACAGCCTTAAATTAGCAACTTGACATTGAAATGCTGATTTACACCTGCAGTCAAATGGATAACACATGTTAAAGACCGATTGTCAGCAGCTCCAATACATTATTGCTTCATTCTGTGTCATTGTCACTTGCCTTTATGCAATTTAAGGACACCATTGTGCGGCATTGTTGGTATCCTATGGACACAGCTGCGGGGGGCTGACACTGTGCGTGGAGTTGTCATCTATCTAAAGCTGACATCACCTTCAAAAAATCGCTGTGAGCGTTGGGATGTTTAAGTGTTGCTGCATGTTCTAAGGCCACATTGGAAATAAATAAGCTTTTTGAGGGCATAAAAAACGGTTAACATTGAGTACTCGCTCTTCTGACCTTTTCACCCTCAGGAAGATTAATGGTCATTTCCATCAGAGCTTTCCCTCGATCAGGGGTCTGAGTGCTCTGGGGATTCAGACAGACAAAGGAAGATTTTTCCCCTTTGGGTCACCAACCCAGACCCATGGTGTGTCTCCGGTGACCATCGTGGCTGCTCAGCAGCTTATGTGCGGGAGGTGGTGGCTGTAATCCATTTTCCAGTGGACAGGTCTCTGTCACTGTGCTTGTCGGAGCTGCGAGGAATGGGAATTCATGCAGGCGGTACCTGAATCACGTTTGCCTTGTGCTGCTGACGCCATATTGCCTGTCTAACTCTCGTTTTGGCAGCTCAACACTTCTCCAGGGCTGCCTTTCCAAGCAGGGAAGGGCTGAAGCCATGTACACACCATGTGTGTGAGCAGCAGCACTTCTCCCTGCCCTCCTGGAGGGCTTCAGGCTCTGCTCCCACTCCTGGAGCACACGAGTCCCTTTTGGACACACTCACAGCTGTGTTGCTGGCACCTGTGCCCACTTTTCTCTCTCCTGTTCCTCTCTGTGCACTACCCGCAGGTGTGGGTTGTGCTCCGGGTGTTGGCTTTGGAGGGAAAGCCTTGCTTTGGGAGCTGCCAGTGCAGCGTGCGAAGCAGGGATGGCATCCAGGAGGAGCACGGCCCGCAGCCTTCCCGCAGCTGTCTCCCAGGTTTAGTTCCCGGTGCGGTCAAGCTGATGTAATTCGTACCTACTATGTTTGTGTTTGAAAAGGAAGTTCTAAAACTAGGACTGCTCAGTTATTAGAGCTGAGCGCAAAGCTCAGGGACAGTTTTTGATAGTAAAGTAACCATTTGTGACTCCTCGTGTCAGAGAGGATAACGTCACCGACTGCAGAGCACTGCTCAGGGACCTTCCCGGCAGCCTGAGCTAGCAGCACCCACTTGCCCGTCAGCGGCTGCGTGGGGCCGGCTGGCGAGGGCTGAGCGGCTGTGCCTCGCTGGGGACACCTGCACCTGCGCAGCAAACAGGGCCCTGCCAAAACTCACCTGTGTGCAGACATACGCCTCCGGTACAGCCGAGACACTGAGCTTGGATGTAAAACATCGTCACCAACCAGAGTGTAAACAGTTGAAAGTAAGAGCTAAAACTGAGGAGTCTACCTCATTTTTGTTGGCTAGAATGAGCGGATATAGACGTGCTGGCCTTCAGAATAAGCGTAAGCACGATGTAGGTATTAAGTGTGCCATGTGCGGCCTTACATCGAGTACTGTGTGCTGTTTTGGGCTCCATGATATAAGAAGGACATAAAACTATTAGCATCCATAGGAGGGCTGCAAAGACAGTGAAGGGTCTGGCGGGCAGGGTGCGTGAGGAACAGTTGAGGTCCCTTGGTTTGTTCAGCCCAGAGCAGAGGAGGCTGAGGGGAGGCCTCATGGCGGCCTGCAGCTTCCTCACGAGGGGAGCGGAGGGGCAGCGCTGAGCTCTGCTCTCTGGTGGCAGTGACAGGGCCCAAGGGAACAGCATGGAGCTGTGTCAGGGGAGGGTCAGGTGGGGGTTAGGAAAAGGTTCAGTGCCAGAGGGTGGTCAGGGCCTGGCACAGGCTGCCCAAGGCAGTGGTCACAGCCCCAAGCTGCCGGAGTTCTGGGAGCATTTGGACAACACTCAGACATAGGGTTTGGATTTTGGATGGTCCTGTGTGAAGCCAGGAGTGGGACTCAATGATCCTTGTGGGTCCCTGCCCACTCAGGGTATTCTGTGATTCTATGACAAGCCTCACTAACTCCTGTTCCTGTTCGGTTTTCCCTCTCCTAGGCTCACCTCTGCACCACTGTGTGCCATGCAGTGGACAGAGCAGCTGAACAGACTACAACCAGAACTGAATTACGAAAGATGAGTGTTTAAGCATAAAGACTAATAGGCCAGAGGAAAAGGACAAGTAGACATCATCACTTCTGTGAAAATCAATTCTTGAAGGCTGCATGACTTGAAAAGGACTGACCTCTATGGAGCTTATGTGCTTGAAAATCCTCTCCTATGTATTTGCAGCATTAATTCCTCTTGTTATCTGAGGTGATCTACTCTAATCAGATTCCTAGAAACAAGGCAGGTACTTAAAGCAGAAGATCTTTGACACCCGTGCTGGCAGTGTCAGCAGAGAGGCCAAAGACCACATCAGCAGGGAGAGCAAATAACCCACCTCATGTTTCCAAAACCCCTTTTAGGATAATTGGCATCAGCAGAATGCCCCCAGTTTCCCCTTCCAAGTTCATAGCTGGAGGGCCATCAGCATACTTGTCACACAACAGCTGCATCTAAAGCCCCGTGTTTGGAAGACCCAGCCATTCCATAATGCTCCCACCCTGTCCTACAGCCTCCTCTGTCGCAGTGCTGGCTCCTGCACTGCCCTGCTGCTCCACCCGGGCACCATCACTTAAATCTGGGTGAAAGAGGGCCCCCTAAACTCAGTCCTGCCCTTCCACCCTCCGTGCAGCTTCTTGCATTTCCTATTCCTGTTTTCTGGCACTGTGGTCTCTGAGAACCCATAATGATGTTCCTTGTTTTAAATTTAATCTCATTTTCACGCAGAACTTAATCTAGAGAAGGAAATGCAATCCGATATCCTCCAAAGACCTTCATCCCACAGAGCACGTGTGACACGCAGCACAAAGGGCTTGGTGGCTGCGTGAGGACACGCTAGATCCAAGTAAGGTGACAGTTCATGTTGCCTCACTCCTTGAACTTTCCCATGGGGGCAATCCTAAGCAGTGGGAGAAGTGTGCCCAGTTATCCAAGCAGTGGATTTTCCTCCAGGGGGTGTGAGGTATTTTACGCAGTTGCAGCAGAAGAGCTACCACTGCACAAATCCAGAAACTGTGTGACTAGCTTTAATTAAGGTGTTTGTCCAAAAATGGTTGTGTTCTTATCAGGAAAGTAGTTGCAATAATCTTAAAGTGTTTGAAAGGCAAAATATGGGAGTGAACAAGCCCCATCCAAAAATTACCGTGCCTTATCAGGGAATAAAGAACTCTGATAAAACAGCTTGAAAAATCAAGGACAAATGTAACTGAAGTTCAGCATCTCAACAAGCTGTTATCACAGCCTGATTTGAACATATCCCGCTTTTGGTGGCATTCCTAAATCTGTCTGTGGATTACACCAGTGCCGCGTACGAGCGCTTGCTAAGCCTCCACGTGCTCAGCCAGGATACACGGCACTGGCTCTGGCGCTAATGCTAGCTCAATGCAATCCTGCTGCTGGCACCAGCTATGCGGGACTTGAACTTTACAGGGCTGGGCATTGTGCTCCTTACAAATCACTGTATGGACTTACTCAAGTGTGTTTTACAAGCTTAGGGCGAATTTGTGAATGTCCAATTATCTAGATGTAACTTTTTTAGGAGGCGCCAGCGTGGCTTTTTTGTTGTTGTTTTCTCAGGAGCGTGCAGTATCTTTCTGTAACTACTGGGGGATGCTTTCAGCCTGGGTTCCAGCTCTGGCTGCCGTTTCCTTTCCTCATTACCAGAGTTGGTGTCCGTGCACCGGCCCATTCAAACAGCAGAGCATCGGCATCCCTTCTCGTCCTGTGTGTGAATGTAAAGCTCGGAACATTTAGGTGCCTCAGTCCTCTTCTTCCCATTCGGGTAAAATCAGTCGTAGCAGCTGCCAGCAAGATGGCATGTTACTTCTGAAAATTCTTCAGTTATTTACAGACCTTTCAGACATACCACACTACTCTAATTTTCAACTAGTTTTGCAAACTGCTGTAAGGATGAGCTGCAGTTGTGGATAGTGTAGCCATCTCTTTTTCTTTCATTTAAAGGGAAACAACAGACTACGTATGACAAGCTGACTTCACATTTTGCACTTGCTGTTGACTTCACTTTTCCATCATTGCCAGCTGGAATTCTGTGGCCTTAAAATGAAACAAAGCAATTTCCTTTCCATGCCAACTACCGCACGCATCACATCACGCAGAAGTGTTCTAGGGTCAGCAGCATTATTACATACAGTGTAGTGTTACGCCATCTTATTTGTAAATGGTTAACGGTGCACACATTTGAGTTCACAATCCTGTTCCAAAAATACCTGTGGTTTATCCTTATCATATTGCCCAGCTAACGGTAAGAAATAGGCTCAAGTGGCTCAGTACAGATTAGATTCACTCTTACGCAAGAGGGTGTAAGATCCAGCAGGAGCCCGGGGACCTGGCCTGGGGAGAGCTTTGTCCCCTGCCAGCCAGGGAATCCCTTGGCAGCACCGTGGATGCTGAAAACACAGGGGTGCTTCCCATTGGCTCCCCTGGAAGGATACTGTATTAGAAAGGCATTCGTTTGTTTTCAAAGGCCTGTATAAATAAGGTCTAGAGGGTTCAGACGCTTGTCTTAAATCACTCCAAGTTTTAATTAAAGTTTTTGTAACCATACTTTGAGTTTGGCTTTATTCTGTTAAAGTTTACCAGCTGCAGCAAACTTGGCAAACAGGAGAAGCACCTACACTTGTTCCTTCTAGGCGTGTCTGAACAGACCCAGTCCATGGGAGAAGCACCCTTCTGCCTCCCCAGTGTGACATTTCAACATCTTCAGCATCACCACGGGATTTTCTGCCTTATGCTGCTTTTACTAATTGCTTCTGCCTCAGCATATGGCTCTTCAACTTACCCACGTCTCTGTCCGTTCTGCCCACACCCCAAAATCAAATGCCTTCCCTATCCCAGGCCTGTGGGTGGGGTTGGGTGGCTGTTTAGCCAGACGCCATATGTCTGTTGCTGTGTCCCGAGCTGTCCTCCTCCTCCTCAGCTGTCCTCACTCACCTTTGGTCAGCAGGTTCTCCCACCAGCACGTTTTGATCACTTACTGACAACGCTGGCAGTTAAGGTGTTTGGTAAACAGAGACGTATCACAGCCCGCAGTGAGCAGTTTGGGCTGCTTGGATCCCAAATGCCAGCGTGGGAGATTTCAGTCAGAGGGACACCCAAACACAAACACTTTTTTGGGGTGTTCTCATGGCTGTGGCAGCACTGCACAAATTAACAACATTCATTGCATTTAGATGTGAGGACAAATTTTATCCTAGGTTCTAGACGTTTTATGTAATTCAGCGATTGAAAGAACAAGGATTCATAGAATCAATAGACACATTTGGTTTCCTGCTCCCATCAGAGACTGAGCTCTTGCTGTCAGTCAGGAGTTGAAGGGAGACTGTGTGAAATCGTCTGATGCGACTCTACGAGCACTTCTTAGGCTGGGCTCTGGGGACATGAGTGTCCTCCTCGGGTCTAACATTACTGTCATGGTATTCCTCAAGAGGTTGCGTGCAGCTGAGCTCTCCTGGCAGGTATTATTACACGCCTGTTGTTACAGTGAGATGAACCAAAGTGATTTGTCCAAAATAATCCACAAAGTGCTAGAAAAAGGTAGCTCAGGATGTGTGCTCCTTCTCTTGATGCCACACGAAGATGTCCTGCAAAACCCAAGTGCTTGGCTGCCTCCCAGCCTGAATGAAGCAGCAAACTCCCTTTCCTAAACAAGGGAAGATCCACTCCCAGGTGATGATCCCAGGTGAAACATGCAGGATGTTGGCCACGTTTGCTGTCTGGAAGGGCTACAAGAGCCTTTTGTCGGCCCTCCGTACGGACCCATCCCCGGGGCCTCATGCCCCTTGTAGAGGTGATGCTCAAAGCTCTCCTGCTCAAAACCTGCCTATAAGGCAGTGACCAGATTTTTATTCTTAAATCTCACTTCAGTTTCCACATCCACACCGCCCCTCAACGTGATGAAACATAAATATTTGTTCTGACATTAAACTCTATCTGTGGTTTTAAAACATCCCTAGATTGTACCTGTACCCAGAAAAGCAATGACTCAGATCCAGAAGTGCTGCTTCTTACAGGACTCCGAACAGCCAAAGGTAATAAAGGGAGGGTTAGTTAGATATGTTATCACCCTTTTTTTTTTTTTGCCAACTATTCAGTGTTGCTCTTCATTATTTTTTTTTATCCTTTTTAAAGCTTTAAATCCTCCCTGCATAACCGCCTCTGCTCCATTCACCGCTGAATGGACGGTGCGCTGATCTTTTTATTGGTGGGTAATGGATTTGGTTTGATTGCTTGACACAAGAACAATGGGGGGATAAACAATTCCATTCAAGCCCACGGAACTCCCCATCTGTTGAGCGCGCGCACGTTCGGAGAGCCGCGCAGAGACAGATGCACGCGGCCGCCAAGCCTGATGTTAATGACATCAGTCATACAAGCAGAACATGTGGCACAATAAATCAAAAACTAATTGAACTTTTGCTTGATTATATTGCTGTCCCCCTGCCCATTCTAAGCACTGCACGGCTTCCTGGAACAATGCCCTGGCCCCCAGTAGCTTTCCTGCCCTTGGACAGCAGGAGGCTGCCCGGGACGTAACAAGTGATAGCAGCCTCTCTTCCTTCATTTATTTCTCGAAACAGTGACACCTTCCACAGCGCCAAAAAAAAAAAGCTTCCTGGCTCAGCACGTGACATATTCATGTCATGTTTCTTTGAAAAAATAAATATTGGTCTGTTTTTCACCAGTATTTATTTTTTCAAAGAAACATGACATGAATATGTCAGTGACAGCGCGTGTTTGCTGGCACGTTCCATCTGGGCCTTGGTGACAGACTTCTGTGGGAGAAGACAGCGCTGGTTTTTGTGCTAATTACACACACGTGCTCGTAATGATGGCTGTTCATTGGGCTGATATAATTTAATATCATCGTTAGCACTTGAAAGTGTTTCTGCTACATCTGTTGCTGAAGCCTGGAGGCCAACGTGTCGGAGCATGGCTGCCCATGGCAGCAGCATGGCAGCAGGACGTGAGGGGGCTGATTTCCACAGATGTGAAAAGGGATCATCTCTGACAGAAGCGTGAGGGAATGCGCTTGAAACCTTTGGAAAGCAGCCCCTTCAGAAGTGCAGAAATGTGGAACGAGGCCCACACCCTTCAAGTCATGGAGGAAGCAGGCTGTGAGCGAGCCACCCGCCTTCCCTCCGGAGCCAGGAGGGCGCAGGGGATGTGCATGCAGACCGATGGACTGCTGCCTGGCGTGCCCTCCTTTAGACACCAGCATTTGACATTTAACGCTGATGTGCCCAGGCTTTAGGTAAAAGTTTATGAACTGTAAGTTAAAGCACTACACACTTAATTTAACACACCTGGAGTCGGCTCCTGGTTGCATTGGAAGAGCAACATTTTATGATAAATGTGCTGAACTACACGAAATGTAACCCGGCTTGTTTAAAAAATCCTTGCAGTCTCGCTGTAAAATTTATTTGCCCGCACATTGGCTGCAGAGAACAGACTTTGTTATTAACCATTTACTGCAGAGGATTCTCCAAACTGGTAAAAGGATAAAATGTTCGTATCTGGGTAGAGGCTTAAGTAACAGCTAAATTAAATCTTTGCATTAATAGTATTCATACAAAGGCAGATGGGAGCAGAAAATGTTGCAATGAAGAATATGGAATGAGATGAGATCACAGCATCAGTCTGTCCTTTGTAGATCTGGACAATGATCACAGAGCCAGATTGGATTAGTGAAACCTATTTACCAGAAGTTCAGAGCAGTTGCGTGAAGCTGAAAGGCAGTCAGGAGAGAGAGGTGGAAAATGCACCAGATTTACAGCTGCAGCGACGAGAATTTAGAAGTTTTCACCACCGTGATTTCATCCAAATGTGAGTACACCCGAGCGATAACAACGGGGACGGTGTTGTCTCGCGGATGGATGGAGCGCGTTACCCTTAGAGAAGCCTGTAAGGGAGCAGCCCATCCGCCTGCCGCGCCGCGCCGCCCGCGCCCTGCTCCCTGCTCCCTGCTTCCCGCCGGAGCTGAGCCCTGCAGGTGCCTCGACATGGTGGCTGCGGAAAATCTTTGCACAGGCAGAACCGGGAGATCTGGAATCAGTGTTTGTACACCTATGAGGTAACTGCTAAAGTGACAGCTTGCAACTGCGTGGCTATTCTGTGGGAGAGAAAGGAGAATGAAGTTCTGTGAGCAGTTAGCAGCTCGGATGAACCGGGTGAACTGCATGAATGTGGAATTTAAGTCTGCTGGCTCAATAAGTGGAACATTTCCAAAGCCATGCCCTCAAAATGAATGCATGATTAACATTAATTGCTTGTAATGAAGAGTAAGAACCGGACAAAGCCCGGTCTGCATTTGATTGAACAAATTAGTTTAAACTCAATAGCTGCGTATTTCAGCAACAAGAAAAAGAAAGCAGGTAGGAGCGGGGAAAACAAATTGTGGGGCCAGATGAGATCTCTGCTTGCAAGCTGCAAGCCTGAGCTCTCAGCTGCTTAATTTCAGAATATAAGTGGAAATGACAAAGTGAACCATCACTGTAATTGTTTTTGCTGCCTGAAATCTGGACTGCATGTACAAACAGCCTCTTGCAGGCAAACCCAGAGGCAGCATCTGCAAGAATCCAGCCTTGCCTTCCTGCTCCTGCTCCCTGCAGAAGAATGGTGTTTGCAGGGAGAGCCCTGCAGCCCCACTGATTTCATTGTTGCTATTGTATTCCTCTGCAAGTGGGTTGCTTCCCCCTACCTCCGCAATTCACTCTTCTTTCAATGGCTATTCAAGTAACTGCGTGTTTGCTGGTGCTGTGACTTCCCTTCCATGCCTTCCCTTTCTTCAGCCCGTGTAAGCCATTTGCTGTGTACGCTGGCAGATGACAGGCAGTGAGTCAGTCTGGGGATCGTGCGTACGCTGAAAATACGTTTATTGGCGTTAGGCACATCTATATACAGCTTGTCCTGCGCCAGCCTGGGTGCCAATAGCAGCACAGCATACATAAACTGGTAAAAACATACATAACCTGTGCTCCTCCCATCGGCCAGTGATATACATAAAACACCAGCGGCACGAAGATGAGTCTTTCTGTTACTAAACTTTTCTGCACTTGGGTTTAATTAAAGTGCTTGTGAGTGATTAATGATTTTAGCCTGCGCACAATGCAATACTGGCAGTAAAGTGACTGCAGCAGCTTCAGAAGCAAGGTACGACACGTTCACAGAAAAACACCTCCATCACTTTTGTATGGTTTTCACTCCACGCTTGCCATGTTCTAAAATACAGAACTACTCATGCAGGAGAAGGCAGCAGAAATCCTGGAGGGTATCACCCCTCAGAACAGACCACGATCAAGCTGTCAGCTTAGCACACTCTCTAGCTTTGCGCAGGCAGATAACCCACTTGTGCTAAATGTGTAAGCACCCTGTGCTTCATTCAGCAGCAGGCTTGCACGAGACTTACCACATCCTGTGCTACTGTCCTGCTTAGCCACGGGCAGAGCTTGGCCAAGACTCCTGCGTAGCCAAGCGTAGCTCTTAGACAAACACAAGCTGCACAGGGAGGGTGACGCTGGTCCCGTGGCCAGCTCTTTGTGTGCCACAGCCCTGCAGTGCCAGTCAGTTGTTCTTCGTGCCATCAGAGAGGCTGTGGTAAGGGCAGCAGTGCCCAGCATGGTGGAGGCCACCACTGCCACCATGCATCCATCCCCCATAGCCCCACAGGCTGTGGGAACAGCAGTCCCAGGTTCTTCAAGACTTCACATCTCAAGGCAGGAATTCAGATTCACTGCAGTGATGAGAAGCCTTCAGCCAGCTCCAGCTGTTTCCACATCTTCAGAAGTCTTCACAAACATTAACACATGGCAATACTAAGCGCTGCACCTCCTGGATCCCAAATATGTAAAGGAAAAATCACTTGGAGAGCAAGTGACTTGTGACTCTGTAGCAAACCTCCCTGGCTCTTCAGTGCCTTTGGGCTGTTAATGGGGCCTGGATGGGAAGCCTCTCTTCACATGCCTTGTCCTCAGGGTCAGCATTCAGAACTGGAGTTAAACTCAACTCCGAATTTTGTGGGGTTTTTTGCAGGCTACTTTTTGCTAAATTCTGCAGTCATAACTCCTGTATTGTGCATACAGGGCAGGGTGATAATTTTAATGTGCAAAAAGTAGGATATAATGAGAGCTGGGAGAATAACCTCAGGTGAGTTTCAAGTCCAAGTGGAACAAAGAGTGTTTAATCAGTCTTTGCTTTGTCCAAAAAAGACCAAAACCAATCACTTCAGTGTGAGTGCAATGTCCAGTCAAAAGCCTCGCTGATGATCCTGGTGTTTCGTGTGCCTTGGGGCTAGTCTTCCTGCTTTGCCTGTGATTTGGGGGTCTTCATGGGTTTAAGAAATAAATTAGAGAAAAAACTTCAAGCAAAAATGTCTCATCAAGTTAAAGAACTGACTGGATAATTCTGAGAAGTGAAAACAAGGAGTGGATGTAGCACAAATGTTGTGCTATGGACACAGTGCAGTAAAACTGGAATGGCTTCCTGAAGCAGTTTGAGCTTACTGGAAGTCTGTCTAGATACAATGGTTGGCCTCTCCAAAGCCAATGCAGATACTAGCCGTGGTTTAAGCTAACTGGGTGGAAAGAGAAACTTTCCGCCGAGGACCTCCATCCTAAACATCATCAGGCAGGAGGCCAGGCCACAACCTGAGCTGGGAAATGGCAGATTCCTTCTGGAAACCCATGGGAGAAGTGCAGAAATTTTGGGAATGCCCTTGCCCTGTGCCCACAGATGTCTATTGCATAGCTAGAAAATAGTTTTATGAGGTGATAATAAAAAAAGGACTTTGTTTTGGGTTGTTTCAGCTGGAATTCTCCTTAAACCCTTTCTTCCTCCCCTCCCTACCATGCCCCCAGTAAATCCTCATGGAAGCATTTCAGAGGCATAAATGACCTAATCTCACCACCACAGCACAGCCACAGCACCTCAAAGTAATGAGAAGTGGCTCAAAAATACTGAAATGAGGTCTTTTTTAGTATCAGCACTTATTTGTCCCACACTTGCTGTCTCCAGCCCTCACCTTTTCTGTGCCCCCCAGCACAGACTGCATGGGCACTAAGAGAAGAGCCAACACACCCGTGCGCAGAGCCTCCAGGCAGGTGCCAAACACCAGGAGCCTCTTTGGAAGCTCTCTCCCAGTGCATTCCCTCCTGCAGCGGGGCAAGAGAGCCTACCTGAGGTGAGGGTCTGCTGCTGATCTCCCAACACCACAAACCAGCAAGACCCTCACCACCATCTTCGAAGGGCACTGCTATGGAGCGCTTCTTGGGCTTGTCCACCTCTACCTGTCCCTGACCATGTTTCTGTTGTTCTTTTCGCAGCATGTAGTCCTGCCCGCAGGAGAGCCAAAAGTGCGCATCACATCCTAACAAAGAGTGTAAGAAAAATTTCTCTCCCTTTCTTTTGTTT
This sequence comes from Penelope pileata, assembly GCA_013396635.1. NCBI lineage: Eukaryota > Metazoa > Chordata > Aves > Galliformes > Cracidae > Penelope > Penelope pileata. The sequence goes on along the minus strand of WBMW01001149.1, from coordinate 277,959 downwards.
TCATTCTAGTTGGCTAAGGAGAAATAGGAAGCAGATCTTTCAGGGCAAAGAAGCGCAGCAGCATCTGGTGCAGGGAGTGGGGTGGGAAACAGAAAGGGCAATTCCTGTACAGCTACAGATGACTTAGTCTGCATTTACAGATTATTATAGAATCTATTAAACTAGAATCTAGAAACTATTCAAAAAATAAGGTCTTTGTGCACAGCTAGTCAAAATGAACATAGCTTATCAACACGGGTCATCTGAGGGATTCACAGACTTAATTCTTATCCACCAAGCACTAATAACAGTGCCAGGGGGACAGCAAGCAAATCACAGCAGTGCATACCCAATCCAGGAGCCAGTATCACATTTCCCAGGGAATGGGGGAGGAAAACACCAAGCGATGGGCTGTAACCTCCTCTCAAAGAAATGGCTCTGAGAGAGCCAGAGGAGGATGCTTGCCCCTCGATCCCACTGGCGCAGGGTTAACCTAGCACCCAAGCAGCTCAGCAGCACGCAGCTGCGTATGGTCCTCTCCAATTTCTCCCACCCCATCCATCTCAAAGCACAGTGCCCACTCCTGCCTCAGGAAGAAAAACAGCTGAACATTTCCCACAGCCCTGTGCTATGCAACTCCAGCTTTTTTCTCCTCCTTCTCCACTTTCCCTTCACTGAATGGGTGACTTGTGTTCACTGCAGTTCTCTTCAATAGGTCTGTAAATATTTTTGCCTCTGGTTATGTCTTCTGGGCATAATTATTACATGACAATAACAGCAACAGTAAAAGAGCTGAACACTGAGAAAATGTTCTCCAAGTTTAGACACTCATACGCATTAGTTTGGTTCAAGTTTTCTTGTCTTCAGAGCCATTTTTCCCTCCTTTAACGCATTCAGCCTACTCACAACCCACTCCATGATCCTTTTATCGCAGTTCTGTCTTGTAGGCATGACAGCCGCACTTTCTCTTGCACTTCTTATAAGCTTTGAGACTCTTCTGTCCACGTATTTCTTCTCCTTACAGACACAGGTAGTTCTCTAGCACTTTGTTGAAATGTTTTGCTCCATGGTCTTTCCTCTTCCCCTGCTCTGTCTGACTTCCCAGCCTGATCCCCACTTGCAGATACTCTCCTCTTCGTAGTCCAGATTCCCTGATTTCCCCACGGCACCATAGGTCCCTCCGCCTGCCACATTTAACTGTGCACCAGGAGAAACCTTGCCACGTTCAATCCCATCTCCTGGTTATTAAAGCGGATCACAGGACAATTCACAGAATGCCTGAAGCGGACCTCAGGAAGAGTCAGTAACACGCCTCTGGTTTTTGAGTGGAAAACATGCATGTATGTATTTTCTCAGTTTGTGAAAATCTTATGTTCATCCACTCACTCGGGCTGAGGTGTCAAAATGACTCTTCATCCCAAATGAGGACCACATTCAATGTCCCGATATTACTCAGAATAAATAATTTTGAGATACTCCTTTTTTATTTGTTATGACCTTGATATATTTTGTCACATAATATAAAAATAGCATAAAAATACAAACAAAAATGAACTCTGACTTAATAAAACAAACAGAATGCTTAGGTAATTACTCCTTTTTTCTAAAGAAAAAACTACTTTTCCAACCAAATACCCAGATTTCTTCTAATCAGAACTTTCTCATAAACCTATTCAGCTGGAAAACGTTCAGCTAGCTCTTATCAAAATCTAGGACAACCGTATGTCTGTTGTGTTTAGAAACTCAGCAGAAAGTTGCTTCTGTCATGTCTCTAATATTTAATTTAGGTTGGATCAGCTCTTGTAGCAGCACTATGCTCATGAAGGTCTAAGAAAATAAGACAGGAAAGTCCCTGTTTTGTTGCTGTATTTTGATGTGATATATTTTTTCTTTCTTTTTTATTTTTTTTTACCTTTGGGGCTTTCCTGACCTCAATTAAAGATACCCTTTGATTGGTCCTTAGTCATGATGCACACAGCACCCCATTAGCAGCAGAAGCACCAAGCCTAAGGAAAGGTTTGCAGATCCAGCTAAGCAAGGCAAACCAACATAATTTGCACAGCCAACTCTTTGCCTTCTGCATTCCATTTTTCATTGCTTACAGCTAATGTGCAACCATTCAGATAAATCGCACGTACTGGAATATACATGCCTGTGAGGAAATTGTGACTGCCAATGTCTAGCCCCACACTCAAGTAGCAGAATGATTATTTATTTTTCACTTTTACTTTGCACCAGCAGTCAGTGCTGTAGAAATGCCTCAGCTAACCTGAGAGCTTCTGCTTTGCCGATTGCAGTGGATGCACAGCTTTAATCCTAGACGAGGGCAAAAATAGCAAGCGACGTGGACATCTGCCAGACTTTTTTTCACGGCAGAAATACTCAAGCGGTGCAGCATTAAGTGATTTAACATTCAGATGACTGACCTTGGGAGGTAACTTCCATGACATTCAGAAACCACTCCCAAGAGCACAATCGTGACTGTGGAAGGGGGAAACACTTCCTTTTCTAAAACTATTTCACCAATGTTGTTATTTGCAGTTCCTACTGTCCTATTAAAAGTTATTCCTGATGACGGTGGATCCTTCCTTTTGATTTCCTTGCAGTCCTATCCTCCAAATCCTGTGACTAGAACTCTAAAACCACTCCTGACATCAGCACATGCATGCTTTGCAGAAAACTGTGTCCTAGTGCTACCACATTAAAAATGAGATTAGCATTAGTCCATCAAAAAGAGCTTAACTCCAAAAACCTGACATTTCCTCCATTAATAATAACCTCATTGTCCAGCCTCTAAGCTTCACAATTTTACCCAAATCCAGATGTTCATTTGTCACCTTTCTGGGGCTTTGGTTCCAGAAGCACTGCCAGGATTGCTGGAGCAGCCTCTGCGCTGTCCTGCAACAGACAAAAAGACATTGAGATCTGAGTTCAGAGTCAGCATCCTACAAACAGAATGAACCAGTTGAGTGACTTACAGGTTTAAATTAGCAATTATTTTAAGAGCAGTTCACTAATTCTGCAGTTTGGATGACTCTGCCATTCACATAAGATTTAAGTTTCCTGGTACACTTTGAAAAGAAAAGTGATTTCCTGCTGATCCTGCTGCCTTACCCCAGGTACCCTAGAGAAACGTCAGCTCCACTTTAGATCAAAACTGTGCTGCAGCACGTTTAGTTTCCTGACCCAGATAAGTCTTTATGTATTACAGTAATGGGTGAGGTACTCGAAGTCACAGTGAAGTCTTGAATTAGGAGATAAGAAACTCCCAAAGTGTGCAACAGCCAAATGCTGCAAACAAACATGTTAACTGAAGATGCACTATGGAGACGGTGCTGCTGTCCCTGACTGTAATGGCAAATGGCATTGTAACTTGCTGGAAGGCACATGGCATGTAACAGGATCCCTCGAGAACATAGATAACGTGCCTAAATAATTCCTGCTAGGAACGGAGTTCAAACTAAATGTCGTCCTTTGCAATGCGCAGGCAGATTGTTAAGTTTCAAGTCAGTGGCAGTTTATGCTGATCAAGTAAGCCACTTATAGGATTAGAGAATACTGCCACCAGCATCTTACTTACCAAAAACGCTCTTTCCATGACTGTGCAGAAGAGTGGAACTCAGGCGTTTCAGCAGGAGAGGGCTGCAGACATTTTCTGCCGCACACCAAAGAAGATAGAGTGTGAGCAAGAGCACCGTGCGTTTCCAGAGCTGGTGGGAAAGCTGAGCTTTGGAGCACTCCTTGAAAGCCAGAAGAGCTTGGTTCCATGAGGCAGACTCTACAGTAGTGGGGCTGTCGTGAAAGACCCCCATCAGCCACAGCCTTACCATACCCACAGTGGGGCATTCCCCTCCTTCCTAAGAGACCAGCGGGTGTGCTGCAGCCCGGCCCTGTCCAACATTGCCAGATGTATGGTCAGGAAAGCTGAGCCCCACCTGTAGCACGTTTATATTCAAGGACACCAGCAGTCCCTTTGGCTTTAACCTAACACTGGGCACATCCTTAAGTAGCTTACAGAGAAAGGACTGTGTTAGGCTGCATGCCAAGATCCACCAAACTAGAAGAAAGCCCCTCTTAGGTCTCAGATTAGGCTTTGGTTGCCTCACCAGCCCTTTCCAGCAGTATTTTGCATGCTGTTGGGCCCTTCCTGCTCCTTCCCCTTCTGGCTGGGAGGCTCTAGACTAGGTAGTCTTCCAGGCTCCTGAAGGCACATGGAATCAAAAATTGAAAAGTCATCAGGTTTGGGCTTTTCTCTTTTCCTGCTTTGAGAAACATCTATTGGCATGAGTTTTTAAATCTGCCTGAAAATTCATACAAAGAATTCAAACTTATTTAAAGAAAATTAACAATTTTATGAACATGAGGGGACATAACTGAACGCTGTCTTTTTTTTATGTCAAGTGAAAGTCAGAAGGCAGACCAATAGGTGGAATAAGGCCTTTTCCATGCCAGTAGCAGGCTGGTAGATTTGCTGGTCTAAGCCATCATAAAATAACAATATTTGTATATAAACCAGATATAAGGCAACTATCAGTCATCGGTTAGGTGCAAGTCTAATAGCAAACAGTCTAAAGAGTTGCCATGTGTCTTATTTCCTCACTGGTTTGGATCTTTGGCTTTGTTTAACTTCTCCGAATGACAGCAGCAGGTCTTCAGGGAAGAATACAAGAAACATAGCTTGAAATGCTCTTTCCCTGCTATCAGGACTTGAATCGTCTTGATACAATTGTTTCTGGACCATCTTGGATAACAGTCACCCATGGGTGGCAGCTTGGAGCCTGCCTTGGTTTCCTTAAGATCGCATTAGCTTTGGCCTGCTCCATGCGTTACCTGAGGCACTGCACTGAATGCCATGGTTTAGTCATGATCAGTGTAGAAAAGCACCTAAGTTTGTTCAGACTCATCTTCAGGAATGCTGTTCAAGTTACACTGGGCCTAATGTTTACATATGTGCACCCAATGAATCCCACTCAGCAAGGCCCCCTCAGGTGACAGGAAAGCAGTCAGAAGAGCAAGCATCACACAAGGTTGCTCCAGGCGACCTTGGCAATAGACAGCTTAGCAGCCCGCTCCCCGGCCTACCATAACACGACGGCTTTGCCTCTTCCCTGCAGGTGGTAGCAGTGTCTGACTGTCGGCCCCACCGCACGGACAGGCTGCAGCCCCACCACGGCGATCTCCTCCAGGTGCTCTACAGAGAAGAGGAGGTGCGGGGCTTGGGCCACCTGCGGGGCGGGCAGCAGGGGCCCTGCACCCCCAAGCACAGTAAGTTCTCAGAGACAGCTTCGCTGTCTCCATTGCTTCAGAACATTTTTAGATATTGCAGTCTTCCAGTCTGCAGCAAAGCAGACTTTTTATGTACAGAAAGGACATTTCCATGCTTAAAATGCTCAGTGAAATTTATGAGATAAAGACCGTGGCTCTGCTCCCTGCAAGAGCAAGCTAATAAAGCAGCGCTTGCTTTATTTGAAGTCATAAACATTCCCTTTCCAGGGGCTGACAGTACTGTAGAGATGATAGATTGCTTTTTTATAACTGAGCTTGCCTGAGTCATCTTATAATTTAAGATCCCTGTTCAGTTTCTTAAAATTTGCCAAAACATAATTATTTGGGATGAAACTTTAGATTCTGGATGTCAGCCACAGATGCGATTTTGTTTTTTTTCAACCAAAACTTATTCATCATATTTGTGAGAACCTGTGAAGGAAAAAGAGTTTGCCAACGCAAAAGCAAGGAAATGAATATACAGAAACAGACTGGTCATTCCGTTTGTTCAAAGCTGATGTGTTCTGCTTGGAAGGAGGAAACCCAAGCAGGGCTATGAAGTTTGGCAAGGGATGGCCTTTGAATCAAAAACATACCTTTTGCTCTCTCATGAAAAGCCACCCAGATGCAATCAAGCCATTGCATCATTGGCCCACATTTGGTAGAGACATAGGAAGTCTATCTGTTATAAAAGTTGCTAAGTATATAGAACGGATTCTATCACGAAGGAGCATGTTCTTCACACCACTGATCTACAGCCACCCTACTTGCAACCCACATGGTCTGAACACAGAGTAGAGAAGAGCAGGGCCTGGGGAACTGGGAAGGGACAAACTGAGCCTCAATGGCTAGATCTCCGGGGGATAAAATAACTGTGGTCCAGTTCTTGTGATTCATAATTTTTGATTGCTTGGCTTTACAAATTTAGCGTTTTAAAGAGAGGAAAGCAGAAGTGTTTGCAAATATTTGTATGAGAATAAAAATAGCTCTTTGTTATGGTGTGCTGCAGCTTCTGGTTTCAGTTTGCACTGTACTAACAAATACCTGAGCTTACAAGCAGGAGGGGGACCAACTTTTTACACAGGTAGATAGTGATAGGACAAGGGGGAATGGCTTTAAACTGAAAAAGGGCAGATTTAGGTCAGATGTTAGGAAGAAATTCTTTACTCAGAGGGCAGTGAGGCAGTGGAACAGGCTGCCCAGAGACATTGAGGATGCCCCATCCCTGGAGGTGTTCAAGGCTGGGTTGGATGGGGCTCTGGGCAGCCTGATCCAGTGGGTGGCAGCCCTGCCCATGGCAGGGAGGTTGGAGCTAGATGATCTTTGAGGTCCCTTCCAACCCAAGCCATTCTATGACTCTGTGAATACCTACACAGAGAATGTGGTGCCATGAAAGAGTCTGAAAAGGTTTCTGCAGCTGTTTCTCAATGGCATAATATGATATAAAGTGAGATATATATATTTGTCCCAAGACGTGCCATCTATTTTCATTCATTTCTGTATAACTGTGACCTCTACATAAATCTCACCACTCAAAAACATCCTTCAACATCTCTACTGGAAATGGTCCTGTCTTTGGTATTTTCCATGCTTGATTCATAGGCAATTACTGTTGGATATTAAGGAGACTTCAGATTTAGTAAAGCACAAATTGAAATCAAGGTAATAGAGTGAACAGTTACATTTTCATAGTGAGAAATGTACAAAGAGTACATCAGCATGCTTAGTGCTAGCATTAGAAACGCTGTGCAAATATCAAAGCACAAGGACACTCCATTCTAGCATGCAGGAAGTCAAGTGTAGGCGGCCAGATTAATAAACCTCTAACAGCACCCAAAGCTGTGCTTTGCTTCACAGCTGATAGATTAAATCTGAATATGTATGTATGCATTTATTCTACAAGGAAAAAGTACTCAGTTTTGCAGAGGTACTCATCTTGGAAATACAGGACAAAGTGAGAGCAAAAGATGCGGAAGCCCCACAGCCCATGCTTGGTAATCCGTAGCACCTTCTGGAAGTGGAACTCACAGTGCACCCAGCCACCACCACCAAAATGGAAGCGATAATGTCTTACTTTTGCTTAAATAATTTGTAAAACATAGCCAGAACATTTTTCTCTACCTACTAAGAGAGAAATGCTGAAGGGAAGAATCAGACAGTGTAAGAGTAAAACAAACAAACAAAAAGTGTATATATGTATACACGGACATGAGCTGAAGCACTGATGCCTGGAGCCAGTTTCTGAATACTGTTAGTACCTAACACACAAGATGAAAGGTAGCAATTGAATTAAACTTTGACGTGAGCGATACAGTTAGGTACCTAATGGAATTACTGGTGGGGGAGAGCGGGAGGAGAAAGGCTAGTTAAGATATTGATCACAGTCAACTATTGTGCCCAGAAGGACAAAACAATTCTGACTGCTAAGTCAAGCTGGAGACAGTGCTATAAGCAGCATCTCTACTATTTCTGATGTTTCCAGTCATTGTTTATATTCCATTGGTAATAACAGATGGGAATCTTACTGTATTTTCTATCTCGGTGAATCCTAGCGTTTCTGTAAATCCCTGCTCTTCCCTTACTTGAATGCCATTTTTAAAAAAGAGCAGACAACTAAAAATGGCCAGAAACAGAAAGAAGGGGGAGAAAAAGGATCCACATTCCCACAGCCACGTGGGAGGATTTGGCTCCACGAGAAAAAATCTGGAATCCCTCCTTCATTTGTTTCCTTGGCGCAACCAGCAGGAATGTCAGTGAGCGTTTACACGTGGATGAGTTCTTGGCTGAGCACTCACTGTAACAGCAAGCTAACCTCCAGGCTTGAGGACAGCAGAGAGGCATCCCACTCAGCCACAGAGAGATGGAAAGGTTAAAATCTCTCCTGACGATGGGCTGGATTGAACACACGCTGCTGTCCATGTAATTCCTCAGGTCAATCCAAAAAGGAGAATGACTCCCTGTTCCTACACAGGACAGACCTGGTGGGGGGTGCCACAGTGCACAAAAAATGCATTAATTGATGGGCATGTGCTGAGGAGCAGCAGGTGGGCCTGCTCTTCTCATGTACCTGCACACTTTTATATGTATGTGTATACGCATGTGTACACATACATACACAGCTATATATATAGTGTTAGCGGGGAAGAGCTCCCACTTGGTCTAAGGACAGTTCATCATCTCATCTGAAAAGTCTAGGGGCAGTTAAATGATTTTCCATAATTACTTAAGCAGTTTCAGTATCACTCATTTTGACATCACAGTAAATGATCAGAATCAAGAAAATTTTGCACCCTTGGCTATCGTGAAATCTGGTCTGACTATCACCTGAATCTTGGCTGCTTTCATACGTGGCTTAAGTACATGGAAGGATGTTTTTAATACCAGCTGTGCCAATGGCATACTCAGTGATAACAGCCTTTTTCTCATGTTTTACAGTGGGAATAACTGAACGAGAGGCATCCAAGCCCTGTAATCATCAGTCAAATGGGAAACCTTTGGTAAGTAAACATAGCGGAATGAAATGCCACTGTCTGATGCATCTTAAAGCCCAGTACCTGTTCCTGTGTCTCAGAGTAACAGCGTGTTGCTCTGTGACAGCACTTGCAGGTTTCCCAGTCTTCTTTACAGCTTTGAGAGGTGACTGATGCCAGGGGCTCCACAGCGGGGAGTGGTGGCTGGCGCAGGACGGCTGCTCCATGGGATGGGAGCAGGCAGGCTGCCTTGCTGCATGCCCAGCCACCTGCGAGACCTGGGAGGAATCAGCCTCTTCCTTCTCAGGGAATCTCGTAAACTGGGAAAAGATGCATTTCTAAGGTGGAACAAGTGTCAAATAATTCATGCTATGCAGAATGTAGTGCTGAAAAGATGAACAGATCAATCAAAAACGTCAATGGGAAAATCATCATGCAAAACCTGAAAATGTGTTCTGTAGAGAGACAAAATATTTTGGTTCAGAATGACTCAGCTTTAGTGAAATATTTTCCTCCCCTCCTTTATCTCTTACAAAAGCAATTTACAAAGTCCTTACATTTTATAAAAACTAGTTTTTCAAACAGAAAATAGTCCTTTGAGAAGTTTCTGATGAACACCAGAATAAGCTATAGAAACTTTATGCCTTAAAATGCCCTTCTGAGTGGCTGCAATATATTAGCCAGCCTATTAGCTAGCAGGGCTATGCTCAAGGAAAATGGCCATACAATACTGAAGGGTGGTCAAAACTGACAGCGTTCGGTGTAATGAAACTAATTGCACCTACCAGCAATTAAGCCGATTAAATTTCAAAGGGTGTTTGCAACAGTAATTTCAAACATTTTTAAGTCCTGGAATACTTACAGAGCACACCTAAAAGTACCCAGTTCAGGGGAAGCGTTCATTAAGGCTCAAGAAATGGTGATGGCTGGGAAAGCTGCTTCCCACTCAGCTATAGATGTGATCTTCATGAAAGCTGCGGTTCCTCAGGAAGCCAGGCATAAAAACTAAGGAACAAAAAGCTCTGCAAAGCTCCCACTTGATTTTGGGAAGAGTAATTCGTGCTCATACAAGCACTGTGCCGAAGCCGGGAGACCATTCACGTGAGCAAACAGTGTTTGTGTGGACTAGGGTACAGCAGTCAAATCTCAACCTCCATTCTCTTGCTAAGAGATTTACAATATTTATTCATTTTTTCTAAAAAACAGCCTCTTTCCTCAGATGAACCCCAGGTTCCCACTCATCAGTGCTGTTGCTTTTCCTTCCAGCAGCCTCCGTCATCGCTAGCCCTCCCCATCACCGCGAAGCCGGCTCTCACGGGCTCAACCACAGATGACCACCCGCTCACAGAAGAGTGAGTCCCACGCCATTTTCTCTCTAAAATGTAATTAAGGAACAGTTTAACCATAGTGTAAACACACCTTATCAGTAGATGGTTAACCCAGAAAGGGATCTGGGTGACATTTGAACTCATCATCATGGTGTCACGGGGAGAAAAGTACCTTTGCAAATGGGCAACTCTTAGGTTTCGGTGGTTGGTCATTGTAAAGATGGACACAGGGCCGTGGAGATAAATGCTTTATGCCTGCCCTCCTGTGCTTTATTTGCCAGCCGTAGGCAGCGCCTGAGGAAGATGGCAGAGTATGACCTGACCCTGCCACCAGGAGCAGAAGCTTCTCTGCCACTGACGGGAGGCAGCCTGTACGGGACACCCAGCCTGCTGAGGAAGATGTGGATGAAGCACAAGAAGAAGTCAGAGTACCTGGGGGCAACAAACAGTGCCTTTGAGGCAGACTGATAAGTCTCAGCATCATTTGGAAAGACAGAAGTTCCTTTAGTCAGGACAAGATGCTCTAGGAGTGATGAAGGAACACAGCACAGCTCCCCCAGGAAAACAATATCCTTTTCATTACTTGATGCCATTGCCACAGAAAGGCTAAGTAAGGTAAAAGTGGTGAGTATGATGCAAGGCACTAAACTTTCTTTGTCACGATAGACTAGAATCCCAAACATCCCACTAGATCTACGTCTTGGCTCAACGACGCTGAAACTGCTGCTGACCTGTTGTACACATCCTGTCTGAATCGGCTCAGACTCACAAGAGAAGCCTATCAAGATGCTTGTGTGTTCCTGCAAGGTTACAGTTCTGGATTTGCTATTGATGCCATTAAGTGCCAGGGCTTTGCTCACTGTGTACTGCTTCTGTCCTCTTCCTCCTCTCAAATCATATCTTTGGAGATAGGAGATAAAAAACACATCTTGTTATATGCTTAGTTCAAAGTCATTGGCTAAATCTCTCTTTCCTTCAGTTTTGATGTTTCAAGACAGGAGTAAAAGATGGAAAAAAATTTAAAAGAATGGGTGAATCAGAACTGAGTAAGTTTGCAAATACACATTTACCAAACTTTGTTATATAGCAGATCAGTGTTTTAGCATCCTGCCACATCAAGCTATGAGCCGCTGAATAACCTCAAGAAAAACTTTCTTCCACAGAACCCACTTAATATAATAAGTCAGCAACTTTCTGTCTGTGTGGTACAGAACATTTCCCTAAGTGTACAAAATGCTAGTAGGAAGGAATTACATAAATGATGCAACTAGACAACTAAATGTGAAATATTTCCTTATATGAGACCTTTGTTTATGAACGGATGGATTTAATGGAATTTCTCCCTACTCCATTATTTGTTTTCTTAATTAGAAATTGCTGATCATGGTTCCTTGTTTTTCCTCCCAGAAGAGAGTCATACAAAATGATCTGACCAATATGACAGACAATATTTTATTAGTTAAGAACAGTACTTGTTCCATAAGAGTGCTCCCCTGGTTATTGCACAGGACTTTGGTTTGCCTAAATAGACAGCTTCAGATATAAAATTGGAGGAATTGTGTCACCTGTAGCCCATAGCAATGAGAATCTTCTCTAATCTAACTGCCAGTTCCCCAAAGCCTAAATAAAAATTAAGGGTCATACTCAATGACAGAGGTTGAGGGAAGAAGCTCCCATCCAAAACTTGCTTCCCAGCATAGCGAAATGAATGAGATGCTGTCACACACAGGTGAGGAGGATGCATGGCCACTGGTGCCCTCAAGGTCTGAATGGTGCAACTGCAGCCAGCAATGTCAGCCACAGTCACAGCTCCTCCTCACTTCCCACCACAACTGCCTGAGTAATTTCAGCACTTGTAGCACCTGCCAACTTCATCCATTGCTTGTGTTAAGACCATCTTCAACCTGGACTTCGAAAAAAGTATATTCCAAGTTTCAGTTCTGCTGCAGGACTGAGGGAGCCCTGGATTACAGCCTGCAGAGGTGCAGGCTTGGGCAGTGATCCACAGCCAGGGGCCATCAAACCAGAGGTACCAGGGCGCAGCCTGGGCAGGAGGGAAAGGCTGCAAAAGCAACCAGGTCCATCAGCTTTTGGGCATGCAGTGTGGAGAGGTGCACAGTAACGGGGCACAGAGCAACAACCTGAGAAACCAAAGTCTGTGTGATGTGCAGCTGTCTGGTGCCCAGCTTGTTTTAGAGAGCACACATCCCTAGCAAGGACATGCTGGAGAAGGCATTGGGATGGGGATGGAAGGACTTAATTAAAAACATATTATGGCTTGTCACGCTGACAGAGCCAGCTCGTCTCTCAGTCTGGAGCTTGCCAAGAGCAATGAGGAACTAGGCCTTCAGAAAACACCTCAGCTGCCCATCAGACAGCACCATGGCCAGGAGTCGCACAGCTTCTCCCTTTCTTCCTTCTTACCAAAGGCAAAAGTCCTGCTCAGGCCCAGCAGCTCGACAGAGACTCAGCCCAAAGGGATGAGCTCCTCTCCTGCTTCCTTGCATCCTCCTGGGAGCGGAGCAGCACACGGCTCCTCATTAACAACATGCATTAGGGGGTGACCCCGTCACAGGGGTTCACCCCACCTTTACACTGGAGCCTGATCCACTGTCCCTGTGTAACAGTCTGGATGGTGTGACCCTGCCAACATCAGGTCCTCCACAGCTGAACCAAGCTGCAGCCATCCCCAGGATTTTCCTGAAATGTCTTTTACAGACATCACCAACCCCACTGTCCCCTCCCCTGCTCCAGACATCCTGTCAGCAGCCCTGCAGTTTTTATGTGAGCAGGTACCCCAGTGAATTCAGTGGGACTACTCACTTGCACAGCAATGCACGCACCCAAGGAGTAGGGAGAACAGCAAGAACTAGGCTCATTCCTTAAGCAAAGCAAACATAAAAAGCAGACAGACAGACAGAGGGAAATGCCCATTTGCTGTATTTGGGGTAATTAAGACAGAGCATTTGCGATACCTGCCCTTGTAGCTAACGTGACCTAAGAGTATAGCCCAGGGCAGCAAGAGTTTTGTGTGTTGAGAGCTGTATCTTAGTAGTTCATTTTGTTAATTGATAGCTTTAGGCAGTATGAGGATGGAGAAGAGATCATTGATGTTTCTACATAACGTTTGCTGTACCTTCACATGTGTATTTATGGTTTCCTTATTTATTTAATTTATAATTTGGGTCTGCAAGATATTTTTGGGTCTGAAAGATTTTTCAGGACACAATTTCTCTGCATTCCAGGAACTGCTCTGAAGATTCCTTGTACTGTAGTATAGATACCTGTATCATTGATTCAAATAAAGTATGTCCTGTTCATACAGAAAAATAAAAGAAATGAGTAACTTGTGGTAACATTTGGGTCTCAGTGACTTAAAGGCTTTTGGGAAGGATTTAGTGGGGAATAAAGGCAGGTTTTGTGATACAGAGGAACATGCACAACCAATGGCAAAGAATCCAAACTTTGTTCCCCCACAGGAAGAGCCCCAAAGTGTGCATTTGTGAACTGCCTCAGTACTGCACTGGTGGAAAAGGCATCATTTTTTTAATTAAAGGGCTGATCCGAAAGTAATGCCTCCTATCTTTATTATGTTGCCCCATGACATTGGAGGTAGATGGTGGTGGTATGGCGGCAGACGTTGAACCTTCCCACCAATATTAAGTTTCATTTTATTGCTGCAGAGGGGCAGTTTGACACAATGGCATCTGACATGGAAGTGTGAATGAAGCAAAGGGGTGGAATTGAATTCCTCCATGCAGAAAAAACTGCACCCATTGACACTCACTGATGCTTTCTGAATGCTTATGGAGACCAAGCAGCGGGTGTGAGCACACTCAGGTGGGGCGTTTCAGCAGTGGCGACACTGGGTCACCTCCACTGGTGCAGATTTTGATGAGCATGGCATGCAGGCTCTTGTTCATCACTGGTGAAAATGCACAGCTAATGGTGGTGAGTGTGCTGAAAAATAGCGTTTTATAGCTGGGAATTTGCTGCATCAAACAGTGTTATTGTGCTCTTTCTATCTGTTGTAGTTTTCATGGAAATAAATAGGAGGCATTACTTGCAGAGCAACGTACGCAGATACTGAGAGAAAAGCCCTGGCACAGCCAGGAGTTCAGCATTACACAGACATTTGCTCACCTGATCTCATGTGCACTGTGGCATCTGTTTCCTTTTGGCCCTGTGAGGGGAGCAGCATCACCTCCCTCCCATCAGATAAGAGCATGGAGAGACTCCTCCAGGGTAACTGCGGCTCTGGCAGGAACTACAACCAAGGGCTGTCTGTTTTCAGTCCTACCAGCTGACAGCGAAGGCACTCAGCTTACCTCAAACACAGCACAGCCTTTGGGAATTGTATGCTGAACCACAGAAAGCACGAGGCCAAAGACAAGGGGGGTGACACCGGGACACAGGAGCCCAGGCTGAAGGAGCTGACTCACAACCGTGAAGGGAAAGACTCTGAGATACAGCAAGAATAGAAAATGTATGGCGTTGGCATCCTTCACCAGCCTGGACTCTGGACACGCTGTCCCGCAGAGGAGGCCTTGTCTCCTCAGCCCTCATCAGGGAGTACAACACTCCTTCCTGGAGCTCTGGTTTTGGGCAGCACATATACTCCCAGTGACCGAGACAGGCACGTGCTCTCGGTGAGCACTCACACCACAGGGTCTTGGAGACGCTCCTGCAGGTGGTGGCGGAGCAGCCCGGCCTCTGCTGGGGGTCCCACTGCGAGCGCCTGGCCCTCGCAGCCCATAACAACAGCGGCACAAGCGGGGCACAGGATGTGGATGGGAAATGTCATTCCCAGATGAACCCACACAGAAAATAACGTTGCATGAGCTCCAGCACGCTGTCAGAAAAATGTGAACTAGCAATCACGACGCAAGCAAACTGTGCCATTCTGCCCAAAGCCAGGGAAGCAGCGAGCTGCAGCTCAGAGCAGGGCTGCTGGCACTGCCTGGCACACACACCTCCTCACGCCTCATCACCTCCGTGGGAAGACGCGTTTTCCAGACGCGTTTCTTGTCATTTTGCAGTTGTTTTGGTTCCCCAGCACCACGGAGAGACAAACTGGGGCAGGGACACAACTGAAATAGACTGCATGAGGAGAGCCCACCAGGTTTAGCAGCATGCTTGCAGTAATTTGTATTTCATTTCCAAAAATAGCTCCTAATTTCTTCTTGCCCCTTCAAAAACATCTTTGTGACAGAGCTACTCCTTAAAATATCCATCATTTATTTGCATGCCACTTTATTTAAATAAACTGTAATAAATTTAAAGCGAGGCTACTACATAATCCCCACTGATGCATGAAAAATCTCAGGTATGCTTTGCCTGCCTTTCTTCCCCTTTTGCAGATTGAGTAGCAAAGAGATTTACCAGAAGGGCCTCTCACAGACACCTTTGTTCTGGGGAATAGCATACGCTTCTTTCTTACAGAAAAGATTTTAAAATCAAACACTGGTATTTGCATGACAAATTTCACAGCTCCGAGTTACCCAGCCAGAGGAGTTACAGCATCACGACCAGCCCACGCAAACAGAGATGGAACAAGGCAGATTTCTCAGATGAAATCCCAACTCACAAAGCGGTACCCAAACTCCATAAATGATGCAGATGCCAAATAACCATATTTATTTTATGAGAGATTTTAAAAATCTCAGCACCAACCCCATGGATATTCACAAGTGAGCAGCTCAACCTTATAAAAACTTTTTTCCATCTTTAAGTGGCAGAACTATCCATGAATGGGCACACAGATAGCTAAAATAAAAACCAGAATGTAGTAGGAAATGAGAGCTGAATAGTTAATACAGTCAGATGAAGGCCCAGGAGAAAAAAACCAAGCAGCTGAGTTCAAATGAGAAGGGACAGATGTGCAAACGATGCCCCTCCTCTCAGCTCTCAGGTTGGATTGCCCCCAGAAAGGCGGCATTTTTAGCAGCAACGAGACTGATGCAAAGGCAGAGAACAGCCCCTGACAGCCCATCGGTGCCGGCCTGGGCCAGGCGCTCTGCAGACGGGGCCCAGCCCTGCGCCCCGCAGACCCACCTGCCTCACAGCGTACTCTGCTTTATTTTAGACCGGCATTTTCCTACTTGCACAGTCACGTTTTGCATAGCAGTGAACTAGCAAAAAGCAGTTCACAGTCAGTTTGCCTGATGCTTCCTTTTTTGTGGGGGGCACGCGCTGGACCATAAAGCAGAAGAGACATGCAAAAGGCCCTGCAATATGCCCCGTCCTTCCCCGTGCAACCGAGCAGGCACCGAGGGGTGAATCAGCCCTCAGCACGGTCGTGCCCGCTCAGCTGCAAGCATGCTGAGAGCTGACGCTGCAAAACCCCGTGCTGCAGAGCCTGCTGCTGCTGCTGCTCCGTGCCACGGAGAGCGAGGCGGAGGTCAGGAAGCAACGATGCCGTCATCAAAGCAGTCGTCCCAGCAACGAGGGCTGGGAAACAAAACAAAATTACGAAGCAAAAGCTTCCTAAGTCTCAGGGTACTCCAGCCGAGAAGTTCAGTGCTAATCATAGCGAGGCTGTTGGATGGCACAGAGAGTCCTGCAAGGGACTTTTTGGAGAAAAGGCAGACAGTCTTTCCTGTGGAAACTGCAGCTCTGCTTCTTTGTAACTCCAGCCCAGAGTCCTCGTAACACTGGATATCTGAGGTTTGTCCCTGTAAGTCAGGGTGCAAGTAGACTTACCAACCAGATCTGAAGCAAGTCGGAGAAAGATTTGTCTATAACAAATCCTTAAAAGTGGTGTTGATCAGAACTCTGCCTCTTCCAATGCCTGTTTTTTTAATTTAGATGGTAACACTGAATATCAAAGCTTGGTTAACCTTCTATTTCTAATAATTTATGTAATAGAAATATCAAGCTTTTCAGCTGACTACAGCATGCTCGAGGTGGGTTATCCCATTAATGGAAGAGATGTAAGTATAGTGGAAAGAAAAAAAAAAAAAGAAAGAAGCCTCTAATCATTCTTCTCTGTGGGTAGACCCTTTGACAAGGAAACCAAAGTGATCCCTGGGACTGTATTAACAGAGGAGACGTCTGGAGAAGTTTCCACTCTTTTGATACCAGCACAGTAAGTTGGTCACACCTCTGGTGAGGTGCTCACCAGGCCTGGACTTGAAGCAGGAAGAAGAAATGCACAGAGACCACATGATACCTCAGGAGATGCCTTTTCTCTCCTAAGGACACAAAATGAACTCCTCCAGTATGACTGAGGGCTCACCAAGCTGCGCGTTGCAAAGCAGCTACGGTCTGGTTGCTGCCATACCAGCACCTGCATCATCCCAGCTCCATCCTGCCTGCTGGCCAGGGCATACGCCATCTGCTCAGGACCCCAGTGGTGACTTCACTGATGACTATTAATAACAGATGGAGAAAAGGAAGACACAAAATCTGGGGTTTAAACACACACGGTTCCTGCTGCCCACTGCCTGTGCACAGTGGGCATGTAACTGCTGGCAGTGTCGGAAAAGGAGCGGCTGCGACTTTCAGTGAAGTCTGGTGGTTGCGGAGGAACCTCAGGGTGACTTGGACACATCCTTCCTCCAGGATCTGATACACAGAAGAGTCAGACCCTCTGCTTTCCAATCTCCTTTTTCATGCACCAAATAAAGCATTTAAGAGAAGTTCGGGCTGAAGCTAGAGATAAATGAGGCCATGGTGCCGGTTTTCTGCAGGAGTCAGGTTAGACAGTTACTGCAGTTGCTGAGCAGTCCTCAGGCATCACGTCAGCAGCCAGAAGCCCTTCACCCCTGTTCTCCCAAGTGCCCCACGATGGAGGTAAAACTCCCAGCTCAGCTCCCGCCCATCCAGTTATGCAGTGCTGGTTTGAGCAGAGCGTTTTGGAAAGCAGCACATGCATGAACCCAGCCACAGCCTCCTGCACCCTGAGCGATCCTGCTGCCCAGCCACCATCACCCACTGCAAACAACTTTACTGCATTCCCTCTTACTGACCACAAGAAAGCAGGCTGAAGTCCATCCACTCAGAGCAAACTCACATAGCTGCCATGTTTACCACACCTTGACAACCAGCACAGGCACGGGGTCCTGAAGCAGAGCGACTCCCCTCTGAAAGTCATGGCACGCACCCGAAGGGTGTTCCACTGCAGTTGTTCTGTACGCATCCCCACAGGACACTTGGACAAATGCCACTTCACACCACCCAAAGCCATGTAGGAAAGCACGTTCCCTGCCAGCGGCATCACCCAGCTCAGGCACCCACAGCCAGCACAAGGCCGTGGGACACCCGTCCTTGACACCACCCGTGCCACAGGGACAAACACGCACAACAAGCCCTGGTGCTGATGGCCAGGCAAACACCCAGCCGCCACGTCCTTGGTGTGTTATACCTAGGTGGCACAACTTCCATCGAGCCTGGGTGCAGGGTGAGGATCCGCCAAAGGCCTGCAGGAAACGCTGTGGCGTGCAGCCACACATGAAGGGGAGGCATTCCCCATCCCTCTCAGTGCTCCTTCCCTGTCTCTCTCAGTGCTCCAGCCTTCCAGCAGCACGCAGGAAGTGTGGAATGAAACTGTTTTAAACAGCAAAAAGGGATCATGCTGTACAGGTGGACAAGCAGGCCCTGGGCCTGCACCCCTCTGCGTTCAGCTCATGTTGGCCCATCTGGACTGAAACCTCACTTTTTCCTCTTACCTCAGATCTAAATAGAGGTTTTAACATCAGTCTGACTATTACTTGGTAAAAGGGACCAAGGGAAGGCTGGGGCATTGCCACAGCGAGGCAGCCCCGAGCAGCAACACGACTGGCAGCCAACCTGCTGAACGCAGCCCGGTGCTGTGGAACCACCCTTGCCAGGCGGCTGCAGGCCCCAGCTCTGTTTCACCTGCTTTGCAACCCTCGTATTGCTTAAGTAAATTGAAAGCCAACAGCTTTATTCACATTCAGCAAAGAGTCAAAAGGACTGGGCCTATTCACAGAAGAAACACCGAGGCCCCAAACGCATACTGCACTGCTACCACTTCCATCCTTCTCTCTATCTCTCCTTGCAGATCAAAACCCTGCAGCAAGCACTGCCTGCAAATATTCTGTTCTGAGCCACGAGCCAGAACAACGCAACATCTCCAAGGCATCCTCTCCAAATTCCCAACATAAAAAGCAAGGCTAAGGAGAGAAAGATACCAGGAGACAACACAAAGTACTTGTGCCCAGTGACCACCTGAACCTCGTGGGTCTGTGTGAGGAGATTCAGCTTCAGGCCTCGTAACTTCCCTCCCCAGCAGGCAGATCCGTGACCTTGCAGCTACCAGCATTTTACAGCCACACAGAGATGCCAGCATGCCACTGGTCTTTCCTATTTAGTTCTGCAGACTTAAACTAAATTAATATCATCCTTTTCTCCCATTGAATCGTAGTCAAATCTTGCATGCTCATAGTGATTTCTTTTTCAGCTTCTTACATTATTTTTATTTCTGACTTCTTAAGCTGGCTCCAAGCATCCCTGCAGCACGTCTTTGCTACGAATGCCCACGGTCTCCAGCCATGGGCTCTGAAGAAGGCAGAAGCAGGGGGAGCAGGACTGCTGCAGGCTGACAGACCCCCTGCTGAGCCGAGCTGCTGTCGGGGCTGGGTGCAACAGAGCAGGGATATGCTCGCTGCAGAGCCCAGCAGCAAAGCATGGGAAACAGCAGGATCTGAGGCTGTTGAGGTCACGGGTGCTGGCCCCAAAAATTGCCCTTCAAGCCCCTAATTCCCTCTGGGGCAATGTTTCTCTTCTTGCTTTGCTTTTACCTGCTTGTTAAAGCTGGAAGTGAAGCTATGCTCCTGCTTTCCCCAGGGCAAGGGAAGCGATGGCATCACATGAAGGGCCATGGGCTATGAACACAGCCCTGGTGAGCCCTCGGCAAACTCTGCCCCGCTCCCCTGCCAGCGGGAACGCCAGGTGGAAGGCTGCTGAGAAGCACTGGCTGCACCTGCCAGGAGCTGCACTGAGCCTCTGGAGCCCACCCGAGCGCCATTTCCAGCAGTGGCTGCCAGCCCCGCGCTGCAGGGAACTCTGGACCCCACCTCAGCACTGCCCCAAGCCTCCCCAAAAACAAGACTTCAAACAACCCAGAGCCCTCTCACCTTTTTCCCCAGTCCATCGGACAAAAGCAGTGGAGCAAGTGATGCATTTTACACGTTCACCCGAGGCAATTAGCCACATGCTGCGGGTGGAGGGGCTGCATTGTCACCCTCAGCTGGGAGCAGCTAAGCTGATTTGTCCGAGCTGGCAGACCTCCTCCTTACAGGCCGCTGTCCTCAGCCGGAGGATGAACAGCGAGGGCCCATCATGGCCCTTGCTGCCCCAGGGTTGGCCCTGACTCGCAGCCCACCCTCCAGCTGTCCTTGGGGGGCAGTTGGGGAGGGCTGGGCCGCTCTCTCCCATGGGCTCCCCGCAGGAGGAGGAGGGTGCTGGGGGGATCCGGGAGCCCGGCTCCACGGGCCTGTGCCGGAGCCTCCTTCCCACCCGCCGTGCCGAGCTGGCCAAGCCTCCTGCCAGCCCTGCGGGGTGGCATTTGCAAACTGCGTGCCACAGAGCACGAGCACTGCTTGCTGCTGGCCAAGTGAAAATGCCTGCGCTCTGCTAAGTGCCACTGAGGGCACGGAGGGAGCACAAAACTCAGCACCACGGGACGCTGCAGGCCCGGCCTTTGCAAGCTCCCTGAGGAGCCTGCTCTGAAGAGAGAGGTTGTGCCAGCAACAAAAAGGGAGAGGGAAGAGAAAGCTCTCCTCTTCCCGCCAAAAATTATGCGGCAGCAGGTCCACAGAGTGTCTGCCAGATGACCTGCTTGTCACACTCATAATTGCTTCCCATCTGGTGTCTGGAGTACACAAAGCCTGGCCGTTTGCCAGCGCAGGGCGAGGCACAAACTGGCCTACTTCTGGTGCTGCAGGCCCTGCAGACACCAGCTCTCTCCGTATGGCTCCCAGAAGATGGCATTCACTTGTAAATCGCGAGCGGCGGGTTCAGGGGCTGCTCTGCCCCAGTGCCTGCACAGCCCGGGCAGCACCAGGGGGCCAGCGCCTGCAGGCAAGCGTGAGCAGCACGGGTGACGCTCCTGTGCTCTCAGTTTTCTTCTGCTTTGGCTAGTTGATTGGGCTTTATTTAATTTGTATTTAATGCCTTCTGCTGCAAGCACTCAGAAAACTGAGCAAGCAGCCCTGACCCTGTGGGACAGCCCATTTAAAAGCAGCGCGTGCAACGTGCAGCACAGTGAGACAGACAGCGGTGCTGGTTGTGCAAACACAACACGTCATTTGTACAGGAAGAACAACTACGGTCAAGCAGCTGGCCAGCAGTCAGCGAGGATGCCAGTGCTGTAAGAACTCTCCCACCCCAGAAGACAGAGGCACCCGTTCCTCTCAGGCTTTGAGGAAGGACAGTCCCAGGCCAGCACCTCTGCCAGCCAACACACTGCCCATCCTCACCCTGCTCGTGCTAAGGCCAACAGCACCCATCCACCCTGTACTCAGAGGCTGTAGGGACACAGAAAAGCAGAATCAGGGAAACAAACCTGGGGACTCTATAAAAATAACCCTGTATTGAGGAAACCTGCAATTCCACAAAAGCAGGTAGACTGAATTCCTTTGGCAACAGCAGTTGTATCCAGGGTCATGCAGTCTAACAGCAGGCAGCACTGGAGGAGTCATCTCAATTCCACACTTCACAAAGAACACAATGGAGCAGAAGAAAAAATGAAATTAAAGCAACCAACCAACCCAAGTTGACACTGAAAAATGCCATACTGCACATCTCTTCCTCCAAAC
The DNA here is from genome assembly GCA_013396635.1 of Penelope pileata. NCBI lineage: Eukaryota > Metazoa > Chordata > Aves > Galliformes > Cracidae > Penelope > Penelope pileata. The sequence goes on along the minus strand of WBMW01001149.1, from coordinate 256,134 downwards.
ACAAACAGAAGCCTTAGTATTGATGTTTCTTTATGATCAGAAAGGGGGTCTGCAGCGAGTACCAGCATTCGGATTTTTTACTTGATATAAAACTAACATCATGTATAAATGTCCAAAGCTGTTTCTAATACATGATGCTAGCAGAACTACAAGGATCCTATTGTTCCCCCCCAGCTGCAGGGCAAGAGTCCAACCCACGGGAGGGATAAGCTGGCTTTCTCCAGGGGAAGCCACACAGATCAGCATGCTGCAGCTCCAAGAGGGACCACTCTTTTGGCTCATCTGGCACAGGAACAATAATCCACAGCTCCCTAATGAAAGTGAGCATTTAAGCCAGCAAACCTTAAGCTTATCCGAGGTCAAGGAAACCTTTTTCATAAGTTTTAAGTGAGGTTTAGCATGAGAAGACTATGTATGCTTACTGCCTATGTGCCAAACCTTTACCTGAATGTTCGCCACAAAACTAAATGCTGGAATTAATTTTATGTTTAGAATATTTGTTGTTCACGTTGGGTTGGACCTTGGTCACATGTATGGTGCAGCTGTGGTCATTCTAATAGCCAGTGTTAGAACTCTCATTTCATGAAGCTTGATTCACTCACAAAGTTGCATCAGTTCTGACTTGGTACAGCTCGAGTGGAGTTATTCTTGTGTACAATCAAATAGCAGTAGGAATTGGGCTCATTCTCACTAATCAATTCCTTAAGGACCACTTCCAAATAAAATGAGGCCCTTGAGTAAAGCTCCCAGAGTCTTTGTATAACCAAACGTAGGGTTTCAGTTCACTCCACATTTGCCTTCCTGGCTGTTGGCCTGCTCTCACTTCTTTCACTGAGCAAAGCTGTCACAGGAAAAACAGATTAGCCAGCCACATCCATAGAGAGGCTTCGCTCTCATCTGCCTGTGCTTCACCCCAATTTCTGCCAGCCACAAGAGCATAATCCACCCATCCCAATGTCCCAAGCAGTGGAAAATGTCAGGCATGCAAACACGGACAGCTCTGCAGGATATTCACACAGCAGTCTGGCTATCACAGCCACAACCCCAGCAAAGCCCCAGTGAAAGAGACCATTTGCTTACACAGCTTAAAGCTAGATGAAGCAAATCACCAGGATGTATGAACCGGCCTGTGTTAGTCCCTCTTGTCCTTTTCCTCTTATTTTAACTTTACCATTGATATTTTGCCGCAAAGCTGGGAAGGCGATATAGATATTACTTGTTGAAAGCCCGTGTCTCCAGCAAGAGAAAATAAAGTCTAACACTAATTCAGAGTAATGCATATTTGTATTAAAAAAAAGAAAATCACACTACACAACTTACACTTGCTTATAACTCCCAAGACCCAAAACGCATGTAACTAAAACATCACTTCTACCATACAAATGGTAGGAATGCAAAAAAGCTTTACATTGACAGCATTCTTTATCCCTCTAACTGCCTCCGATACATAAGCACCTGTGTTAAAATTTTGACAGACAAAAAGTATTAACCAAATCCAAGCAGACTTACACATAGGTTGGGTTGAAGCGTGTACTGCCAAGGGACTCCATCTTGCTGTGTGCCCCACTGGTTCATGTGATCACTGTTTCTCTGTGCCCAATCCAGAAAAGATTAAGTTACCTGCAGCATCACATGCATACACAAATGTTGCCTGAAACAGCACTAAGTGTTCACGTTTCCAAACAAAAGGGACATACAGTAACCTGGTACATAGATGCTTTATTTCTGACATTAATATGGTCTGTATTGTATGTGAGATTCTCTTACATAAAAGTTTGTAGTACAACAAAAACTAAGATAAACAAGGTGTTTGTTGTACATTATGTCAAACCTTAAAACAAAAATATGGAGTAATATGTATTTAGTTTTCATGCAAGTTTGGCTGCTGCATGTACAGTCTACTTATAAACTGAAAGAAATGCAAATGCACACAACATTCAAAAAGTAATAGAAGATGCCTGACATCAAAGATTAAAACCTTCTTGCTAAAGCAACAAAATAGGAGTTAACTAAACGATCCAACCAATACCAAAACAAATTAATACTACTTACAATAAATCTACGCTTGAACTTGGTATAGGCAGCTTCCGTGATACCACATCTACTGAAACGTATCATCCAGATTCTAGGTATTCATTCTCTCTCAAGATGTTATTTCATCCTTTGCCAATTAAATGAAGTCTCAAGCATAAAATGTTTTTGTTAAATCCATTGTGGTAATGTACACCTACATCTAACACTGCCAAGAAATCCAATTGCCTCCTCTCAGTTTTCATAGGGGAGGAGTAATCCTGGCATGATGGGTATTTTCTGATCCCCCTTTAAAATTTTTATCTGAATTAAAAACTGCTAAAAATGTGTATGCCTTCTACTATCATAGCCAGGCAAATATTTAATATAAAAAAACTCTTAAAAATAAGGATTGTATAAGCTCTGAGATGTTTAAAAAAGTTAAATAACCAATAACTTTGTGTCGACTCATCATATGTTAAAATTCTCCGTCAATAAATTATTCGCTACCATCTTTGATATTAAAATGATAGGAATACTTTCCACACCCTGCATAGTACTGGTTGATCTCATAAAGTTAACTAGAGAACCTGACATCATTTTTGTAACTTTACATACAGTGCATATGATGCTCGCTCTTTCCATCTCTCATAGCAGCAAGCCGATTCTGCCACTATTTGTAGCAGCACACCCGGGAGTGGAGAGGAAGAGTGTCTGAATTATAAATAGCTAAAACTACAGTGTACAAAGTCTATTTACCTGTCAGTATTTGTTGATAACACACCATTGCAATTTGCTAGAAGTTAACTACATAAAAATTTCTACAACAAAAGCAAATGAAAACATTCCTTCAAAAATAAAAAAGACAAAATAAGTGCAAATACCTAAAATAGGCAACTAAAGCAACTGTTGTGACCTGCATACCTTTAAATAAGGACAAAGATTTTCATAAATAAAAGAACGTTCTTTGCTCTTCAAACATTTAAGTAAGTATATAATGGTCAAACTTAAGTGCAGATAGAACTGTTTTGAGATCCAAGGTGCCAAGTTTCTTAAAAAAAAAAAAAAAGTTTAAAATGCATTAAGTTTTAGTTCCTATGCAGGACAAAGTACTTCTGGGTCACATATAGGTCCCTAATCTTCTTTTCTACATATATTAAAACAAGGTATGGGAACAGTTGATGTATATTGCAGGTATACCTTGTAACTATTTTGCAGACCAACATGATTTAAGCGTTATAGTGCAATCCTTACGTAGATGTAACGTACAGTATAGATTTGTACACTTCACCTCTGTAACTCTTCTTCTATACTGTACTTTAAGGTTAAAGGTTAGACTTGTCCTTTTCTCATTTTAGCTGTTTTAACAGGAAACAACGTTGGCTTCTAGACAACCTGCATACATATAAATATCTACATTTAAGCTTTAAAATGAAAATAAATTATAAAAAGACTCCTTTCCAATTTACAGATTTTTCCCCGTTACTACATACTGTACAATACATTCAACAATCATCTCATTTTGAGATTTATGAAGAAAATACTGATGCTTTACACTAAAACCTAATTCACCCCCTCTCTGCCTACTCCTAGTACCATTCTCAAATAAATAATTTAACACTGTAGTTAATTTCACTGTTTTGCAGCATACCAAAAAAATTAGTAGTGCAACTTTCTATCCTTCCTTTCTATACCTCTCCATTGTGTTTCTTTATATACTAGAAAAATGCTACATAAGCAAGAGCACATTCAGTCACGTACGTTGTTCGTTCAGAAACCATTAACAATCTATAAACCTATTCTATCTTGAAAATGCACTAGCAGAAAAAAGCAATACAAGTCAAAAGAATAAATATGAAAAATAGACCTAAAAACTGTATGCTTAATATGCACTGCAACGCTCTTTACCATTCTTTGTAGTATTAAGGGTGTTACTTTTTTAAAAAATGCATTGCAGAACTGTTTGTACTATCCCTTCGTAGAGAATGTGAGAGTTTCATGTCTGTTCTTTGTCAGTCAAGAGAAGAAAGGAAGCTTGAAGGTAGCTTTAAGGTTTCCCTTAGCAGACTGTCTCAAAGTAAAGACTTAATTCACTAGTATTGTGCCGGTATCTCCTTCAACACTGAGTCCATTTCAATAGAAAGAGATGGTTGTCAGTTGCAGTGACCATCACAGTATCAGAGCCCTTGAAGTGCTGTTGCTAGCTGTGTATGTGCTCAGATATCTTCTCGCTTGTTCGGTCATGATAAGTTGGTCTTCTGTTTTTCCATAAACAACAGCTTCCCATTCACAATTTGACTGCATAAAACAAAATACAGTTGAAAAGATTCCTCTTTTATCTAAAATATTTCTTCTTTAGAATTAAGCAAGTCTCATGCAGCCTTCCAGAGTAGTAATAAATTACGAAATTCTAACAATGCTCTATTTTACTGAGAAGGATTCTGTTCTACAATACAATACCTAAAACCTCTTTCATCATTCTCTAAATCCAGCTCACCAGCAGTACACCTGCGTTAAGTTTTTAAGCTCTAACACATACCAAAAAATGCTCTCAAAAACAGATTAGTTCAACAATTGAAACATAAAAGAGTAGTTAATTAAGTTGTCTTTTCTGATTCCATCTCCTTGAAATATGCTAAGTTCAACGGGCAGCAAAAAAAAATAATTGACAGCTGTCTGGGTGACACCAAGGAAAGAAAAACAGTTTGGCAGCTGAAAAAAACACTGTAAAGGACTTCACTGAACCAAACTGACAGCTGTGGAAGAACAGTCAGATGTTTTGGGGCTATCTTAGAAATGGCAAAGGCATTTGGAGTAAAAATAATGAATGGGAAAGCCACTAGTCCTGCTTGTTCCATGAAGTAAGCCCTGCGCACTTATATGAATCGCTGAATCTCAAGTTGATTTGTAGCAGCTCTAAATCAGGCTTGACACTAGCAGGCTGTGATGTAGGGAAAAATGCAAGACTAGTTCATGCAGGCGGGAGAAGAACTCATCCAAAATCGCAGAGAAAAATCAGTCATTTGAATTTCTCTATTAATTTAGCAGGATTTGGTTCATGGAAGGGCCCTGTGGTTAGGAGCTAGTAAATTGAGTGGGAATTTCTCCGGCAAATGAAGGAAAAGAGAAAGATGGTTCAATGAAAACATCGTTAATGAGTACAGTATGACTAAGCCTGCTTTCAAGCATTCTGAAGTGCATACTTCTCAGCCAGAGAGATGCATTCCCCTTCAGTACAATTCACAGCATTTAATTATCTTTTGGAATAGCACAATTACATGAGGATTATTCTTTCTTCCCATTAAGAAGGATCAGAAAGTAACACTGTTCTCTCTGCACTTAAAAACACATCACTGTTAGAGCCATGAAGTGGAACGTGGAAGGTAAGGCTCCAGGTGCCCCGTCTTCCTATTCTTCCTTTTGTCATTTATTCAGATAAGTAGATATTCTGAGAAGACAGAAAAACTTCATACATTAACTTATATGGGACAAACTGTAAATGCCAAATCAGGTCAAAGAGAATCTCTCTCCCTAAACCTTGTGGTCAAGACACACACACAAAAACCAGGTTCCACTATCTGACCTACTTAACAGTTATACCAGCATTGAAAATACAGGGTTGTATGAGAACAGGCACGTTACAAGAACAATTACCAAACAGAACCTGTGGGTTAATTCTGCTTAACGAATCCCACTGGGGTTATTACGAAGTGAGCAACAGAAATTCAAGACACTTAGATACCAGGGAGGTTTAGTTTGCAACAAGTCAGTGCTGCAAACTTTCTTAGTGCTTGACTTGGGCACCCAAACCTATCTTCCAGGTCTATGCTATCCTGATTTCACCTCACATACATGTTTAAATCTTAGAAGCCACTCAGTGAAACATCTGGGTTGTACTTAAAGAACATAGGTATGACTAAAACAATTTGAGGACATACAACTGACTTATGAGAAATAAGGATAATGGAAACTCCGACCAAAACTAGATAGCTGAATAGAACAATTCTAGACAGGTATTAGAACAAGACAGAAACAAAAAAAAAAGAAATTGTTTAACAGTTAACCTGCTAACCAAACTAACAGAATACTTTGAAACCAGACCTGAAGAGATTTCTCCACTTTGACATTTTTTGAAGCACATGCATTCAGTTTCTTCTTAATTACTGCATTTGCTTTGTTTGATGAATTTGTTTCTTGTTTTTCTGACGGCAAGTTACATCTGTTGTCATGTATTTCCAACAATGGTATCATTAATAAAGACGTAGTATATGCATTTTCTGACTATTAACAACAAAAAAAAAAAGGTAGGGAACATGAATAGTAATTATTATTTCATGAAAATAATATTCAACTGCTGTGATCAGAAGTCAAACTGTAAACAAAGCAAATACTATCAGACAGACCCTAAGAAAAAAACTGAAAGGAAAAGTGATGAACCCTACACAAGGGAACTGCCCTGGTCTACAATAGGATTCACAGCACCTAGCATGATTTCAGCATTACTGAGTAGACAGTTTCTCTCTTCCATATAAAGCCATGCTACAGCTGATGACATTTGGTTAAGAACGAGACTTTATCAAGTCAAGTGGTAACTACAGAACAGTTTTAAAGAAAAAAGCTTCTAATTCAGTTTTAGTACAACCCTTGTGAAAGTAAGGACAAGGAGATTAGAGTAAAAATAAATACACAGATAAAGCCCATATTAGTATCAAGAGAAGAAGTGCCTTATGAACTGAAATAAGCACTGGATTGACCATTCCACAGATGTGTTTTATATGCTAGTAGCATTTTTGGAAATGAAGAAAAAAATCTAGATTTACTACAGCAAAGCAGAAGAAAGGTATATGGCAGTTTTAGAGAATGAAATTAGATGAGAATAACTGTGGCAAACATCTGTTTGCTTACAAAACCACTCCATTAAAATATGTTAAACTACCCTTTTATATTTGGATCTTATTCCTAACTTACCTCCCCCCCACTGAGGCACAATTTCCACTTAAGAACATTTTAAAACCAGATATGACCACCATCTCTCTTCCTAGAAGAGAATGTTCCTGATGGATCAGCACCCCTCACTGAAATGAAAGAAAAGCAATTTCTCCCAAGCCACTGCCTACCAAAACATCATGGTGCATCTCACTTTTAGCTTAACAACCTGAGCATCAGTGATGGACAATACAGCCATAACAAGGCATTACTAAAAGAACACTGAGTGTTTTGTTTCTGTTTTGAATGTCTGCAGTAGTCAGCAACACTCACAAGCCAGAGATGTTTTTGGGCAAGCAGGGAATTTCCACTAGGTGGCAGAACACCTAACAGACAGCCTGGAGTCTGAAGCATTTGAGAAGGCAATTTAGAAAACCAGCTACAATAATTAGATAGCAGTATGACTTAAGAGCCTGGGTTTTTGTGTTTTTTTTTTTTTTTAAAGGTACTCTGAATCCTAACTCTTAAAAATGGCTTAACATCTGATCAACATTCATAGACATTTACTCTCAGAATTGAACACCTAAACACATTATTTTAATATTTATATTAAAACAAAGCTTTCCCACAAGCTATGAGACTAAAGATTAATTTATTCAGTCACTCAATTGGAAAAATATTGGGCTGCTTTTTAAAGGAATGAGGGACCAAGACAGTCTCATCTCTGAACTCCTGGTGTCTTGACTGCTGAGGGAGAAGTACTCAAATTCCTTCAGGATGAGGAAAGCCACAGGCCATATCTCCCACTTGCTTGGTATTTCTTAACATATTTCCTTATTATAATAAGTGAGAAAAGGAAAAACATGCTGCCTAGCACGTAAGTAGTATCCTCAGATCATGTCTACCAGAACATCAAACATGCAAAACACAGGGGTAAATGTCATCTACTTGGTGAGTTACAGAGAGCTTCAGCGTGCCATATATACTGATTGATGGAGTGAAAGACATTCAGTTCTGCATTAATACTGCTGCCAGTGATACTCTTCAAGAGTTTAATACCCACCTGTACATCCAAACCACTGTCTTCTGTGAAGAGCTGGGCACCAAGCTCTTCTTTTTCCCATGGGTCTAGGACCAGTGATTTTCTGACTTTTTTAGAAGAATTGTGCTGCAATAAATGTTTTGCAGAGAAAGATTGTAAAATATTACTTAAAAGCCATTATTTCCTATCTGAAATTATTAAGAAGTTACCTCCTGCTTGCAACTTTTATACACAGAGTCATCTTCCTCCTTGAGAAATATATCTGTTCCAGTTTCCTCTTTCAAAACTTCCCTAATGTCCTCCTCCAAGAAGGCAAGTGGTTGTGACTAGGTTAATAAAATTAGAGGAGAAAATATAGGAAGTCTATTAGTGGCTAGTTTTTACCACATTTTACATGTGCCAGATAAGAGCTCTAGCAAAACATAACAACCGATAAAGGATGTAAGTCACTGTAGTTAATACCTACAGATCAACATTTCAAAGCTATGCATGTTGCTCCATGTTATTTCTAGACAGATAAAACATATACATGCACAGTGTCTCAAAAAAAAAACAAACAAAAAAAAAACCACCAAACCAATAAGTTAGCATCCAAGAAGACATGCAAACTACTTGTTCACATTTTTAGCAACAGTTATCCATTGACAAAAGGGATACAAACTCTTTATATTTACTAAGCATATACAGACACACATATAGACACACATGTATGCACACAAACATACTAAAAACTGTACTATCAAAGTATGACCCTTGTTGGGAAAGGAATTTAAAACAGTCTTAACACAAATCTTTGAATAAGACATTGATAGTCTTAAGTACAGTACAGAATTTCACAGAAGCCATACAGATGGCTCCTTTGTGTACCAACAGGAGAAGAATTCCCTTAAGCCTTCAAAATTTGATTTTGAACAGGAGGTTAACAGTGGACAGAAACAGTCATGCCAAACCGCTCCATTTGCATAGTGAGAGACTGTGAATCTATAGGGTAACACAGATGGTGCCAAGCCCTGTGGCAAAGTCTGAGCTACCTTCTGTGTTTGCAAAAAAGAGGTAGTCAATATACATTGGCTGGAATTTTTTCAGAACTTGAAAAGCATATGTCTACTGAATTCCAAAAGTTATTATGCATTAACATACCTTAGCTAAGTTAAGAAGGAAGCAAAAATTGGATCAGTTGAAAAAAAAATGTAACATTATTCATAATCAACCAAAAAAGAGTCTTCTGTCACAGCCAGAAGAATCAGAGGAGTCATGAATTGCTAAATTAGGGTTTTGTTTTTAGGATGAAGAAAATTCTTAGGCTTCACTCAAGTAAACCCCTAGGAAGGTTAAAACATTTCTAAGCATCTTCCCATCCAAAAAAAGCTCAGAATGCTAGCGTGCTGTGGTAAACATCTCGTTTCACTCCTAGCAGTGTAGGAGAACCAAAATCAGAAAACAATTCAGCTCTTACATGGTCCAGAAGATTCAAAGATTTTGCATTTTTGCATTTTCTCAAGTCAAATGTGAACATTGCTTAAAATAACCGAGTCAGTCACATTCATCTGCACCAGACTGCTCTTACTAGGTTATCCAGTTGGAGAACTGACATCCATACCCTCTCTCACTTACGATTTTTCTTTTTGAAAACTAGAATGCTGAAGTATTAAAACTAAATTCTCAGACACTGATGGTACCACCTAGTAGGAGGTACATTGTTAACAAGGCTACATCAGTTTAAAGTAACCGACAGATGTAGCAGCAATGTTTTAGTCTGTCAGTACTCCTAGAAGATTACTGTGGATCAAATGTCTACAGGTACTGAAGGCCATTCAAAAAGGCAATGCCATCGTACTACACTGAAGAATACCAGTCTGTCCAACATAAAAAATCTGAAACATTTTATCTGTAGTCCAGCAGTTCTGTAGGATAATGCTGAAATTCACTAAAACGTTAGCACTGTTAGAAAATGCTTACCAAGATCATGCTAGGGCTTACAATGCCTCAAAAATAAGGGAGCATTTTTAATTTTAAGAAGAAAATAAAAAGAGTCATTACATACCGTAAGTTTGAGGGGACCATACTTTTTTTCCTGAGCAGCCAGAGCATTTTTAAAAGGAGTTGGCGTCCTTGGTGTTGAACCCAACAGAGATCTTCTGATTGTGGGAGTTCTAAAACTATTAAAACATAGAAAAGTCTTCACACGTGCATTTAAATATTTTACTTTATCAACAGTAATGTATTAAAACAAACCTACAAGACAAACATTTTAAAATACCTTAATTCACACAAAAGATACCACCATCATGAATCAAACAGCATTACAGTCAACATAATATTACCTCAGGTATATAACAATTTGAAATGGATTTTGTTCTGTTTTAAAAAAGGAAAAAATTTAACTGCGTACAAGTCACTTACGTTAAATAGGAAGCCAATTTATGTATGCCGTGAATGAGTTTTAGAAACTCTAACACACGTAAGTAGACTAAACTCTCAATGTTTAGAAAACTTGATTTTATTTTATTTATTTTACTTTTATTTATTATTACATGCTTAATGTAATAACCCTACCCCGCATTTTCCTTTTGATCTTTCGGTGTCATTTCCTTGTGTAGAGGAGTCGTAATAAGAACTTTCTGCCCACAGATGGGAGTTGATGTAAATGCAGGATTTTCAAGGTTAAATTGGTCATTTCCAGCGCAAGTGTTGAAAAACTAAGCAAACAAAGGACAAAAATTCACCATTGCATTGAGCACTAAAGATCTGTACACATATCAGAAGAGCTTTCACTGTCAAACCCCAATAAACTGTTTTTGATTTATACTCCAAAACATGTGCCATATTTTATCATTGAAACTTCTTAAAATCCGTATTGTTTATGTCAGAGACAGTGGGCTTCTATCTACAATCCCTTGCGTGAGAAATGGTGACCTGAGATGTAAGTCCCCCCCAACAATAGTCGGTCTTCAAAACAAAGTAAATCTGTTATTTTAAAAGTTCTTGATAGACCTACCCTTATACACGTTTTAAGAAGACTTTGGACGTATTTGTTTGGGCTGCCACGTATTACTAGGGAAGAAAGTACTTGTAATTTGTAACCCAGCCACTACAGTATTCCTAGCTTAGCCATATTTAAAGACAAACTCACCTGTGATGGAGAAAATGGTAGTGTTTTCACCGGTGTGTGCTTTAGTGCAACATTGATGGCATCGTTACACAAGCCATCGTTCAGTTCATTAACTGGTGATTGCCCAACACGCAATCTCTTCTTCTTTCTTAGGATAGCAGGTGGGGTGCTGAATTTAGTTACATTTGGAGTAGTTGGAAAAACTGCTTCTTCCTCACCACTGATGCTACTGTGTTTTTTGCCATCAAGCATGACACTGACATTAAACTGGCAATCTGCGGCCCGTTCGTTATGCTGAATCCGCATTAGTTTTACTGGAGCTGGTTTGACAGGAGATGCAACAGCTTCAGAAAGGTCAAAACTGGTGACATCACTCCAAGCCACAGGATCCTATGAGGTAAGAAACAAAACACCTGAACTAGCAGGCTTATCTAAGATTATTTCGGAACAACTAAGTGAATCTTACAACTGTCTCCTTTCCCAAGTTACGTACTGAAGAATTACGCTCCCTGTACCATACATACAATACTGAAACACCAAACATTTTAAAACAGGCAATAAAACAAATGACTCAGTATGCATGAAACTAGAGACAAGTACAGAACAAGGTAATTTCAAAAATATTTTATACTCATTAAGCTTTGAGGTCCCTAATTTTTTTTTTTTTAATTAGAATGAATACAGACTTACAGATTCAATAAGCTCTAGTGTCTCTGCAAATTCGGGAATGGTTTGTAGAGATGATAACACTGCATTTGCTTCCACTGCCAAATACTTAGTGGGTGAATTCTGCTGAACAGATGTGCCCTGGGTCTCATCCATGCTGTAGAACTCACTTGTTTGTTCCCCAAGACTATTTAGTGTATTAGGCACACAGTCTTCCATAACAAAACTTCCAGACCAAGTAGGTAAGCTTCCAGCTTGCTAAAAAGTTTGAAGAAATATTTTAAGCATATACAGCTTAGAAGTTGAACAAGTCAATTGTTAAGTGAGGGAGAAAAAAAACTGAACGTGAAAAGACTAAGCGTAACTATTCATTTTGCTTTTTCAAACACTAATTACCTGTTCGTAATTAATGCAGTCAGTGTTCTCCTTACATTAGCATACTAAATATTCTCAAATCCTGTCAGATTTTTATCTGAACCTTCATTCATGTCTAATACATAGATAATTAAGGGTTGTACTGGAAGCCATCTGTGATGCAAGTTTTTCGTGTTCCTGAACATCAGCTTATTATGAAGTCATCTTCACTACAGAACAAGATACCTTTAAGATTAGAAACTGTTTCTAGAATGTGAAATGCTTCCAGTATGATCAGAAATTGTTAATGAGGATTTTACATTAATAGTTTACTTAATTTCCAAAAGGTTATACCATTTTAGTACATTGCTTTGTACTCAAGAAACAGATTTTAGTTTGCACTAAAATCCAGAAGCAAAGTGGGTTCTAGTATGTAAGCAGAACGTTGCACTGTTTGAAGAGAATGCCAGGAATAGTTCTACCACATAGAACTGGAAGTTCACCTGTAATCTAAATTAGTGATTGATAAGGTTGGGTTGTTTAGGTATCTGATGTTGCTCACAGCCAGACTCTGTTCTTGAGGAAACGGCTATCACCTGCAAGCTTCCTCCATTCAGCTGAAGTTCACGAAAATTTTGTACAGTCAAATTGATATACTGCTTGACGTGTCTAAATGTGTACATTAAGTGTGTGCAAGCACACACAAACGTTTGACAGAAATATAATAAATAGGATGAGACATAACCTTTTGAAATTAAATAGGTCCAATCCAATACATCTTTCACTTTTCTCTGTTGAGCAGTTGATTGACATTTCTGATCTATAAAACTGAACTGCAGTGATATCAACAAGCATCTGCTAACTTTTGAAAAGGATTTAAATTCTAGGTCTTAAATTAGGAACGACTGACAAATTGAAGGTCATCTTTCTGCTGCTTTTACAGTTTAGAAAACTGCACTAAAACTATTTTGCCTCAATTTAACATAGACTGTTTTATTACTGATGGATAGCTTCAATTTTAAAAGGTCAGATAAAAAAAATACCACACAAATCCAAACATCCATGACTAAATTTCCGAAGATCAACCTCAGTGAAGCATATTAAAATATTTACAGAATGAACAGTCCTTACAGATGATATTCGTTTTCTTCTGATTTCATTCTCTGTTGACATAAGCAGCAATTCAAGTTCCTTTATTTTCTGTTCTTTGTCAGGATCATCATCAATAAACGACTGCTGGAAAATGTAAGAAAGAAGCCATTACTATATTCCATTTCTGTCAATCCTCCCCAGGAAGGATTTTACTTCATACTTCAGCTACATTTTTACCAGCAATCTGCACATAGCTGGAACAGAGCCCTTCCAGCTGAATCAGATTTGGTAATGCAGTACTCGCTTGCAAGCAAAACAACTCCAACAATTAACAGGAGATGGATCTGATGCTGTAATATACAAGCTAATGTTCTAGTATGATCTATTAATGCTAAGTATAGCAATTTTAAGTAAAAGTTACTCAGTTCCATCTTTCACAGTTGTAACAGTATTGGTATCTTGTAGATGTGTTCATGTTTCCATGCATTTCCTACAATTTTGAATAATTTGTTTTTCCTCACTAAGCGTGTGAGGAAGCATTTCAAATCAACATTTCCTGACAGTATCTAGACAATCAGAAACTATCAGAAATGAAAATGAATTGTGTTGGAGTTTGTTAAAAAAAAAAAAAAACCTCCTTAAGCTTTCTAATTTTGCTATAAATAGGCAAGTGAGGATACATGCCATGAGTTTCAAAACTATTTATACCTCCTAGTTAAGGGAGCACTTCAAGGAGCAGAAAGTATCTTAAGCTTTTTTTTTTTTTTAATAGCACAATCCAGTGTCAGAGGCTAATACGAAGCTTTATTATGGTTTGTATCAAAGCAAAGAAAATTCAATATGAAGCAGATGAATTGCATAGGGAAACTTAAGGTTAGGTACAGAGTTTTGCAGAATGAATTTAACGCACTTAGCGCAAGCAAAATATTTTTCTTCCCCAGTGTAAACATTATTGTTTTACTAATTTCAAATCCACAAAACTTCTTCCAGGATGTCATATTACAAACCCAGATCACAGAATTGTAGAGGTTGGAAGGAACCTCTGGAGATCACCTAGTTCAAGCCATCTAATTTGCAATACATGAGCAATTTCAAATAAATTCGAAGTAAACCAGTATAATGAGCAAGGATATGTTGGTTTTTGTTTTCAACTTGACAGTTTCTCAATACTTAGAACATTTAGAATGCTGCAAAACAGCACCTTCAACTGACTGACAAACCTGACTTTAAAACTCACAGGAGCCAGGTGAAATTAACAGGTTATAATTTTAACCTAAATAGTTAGCTAATAACTAAGTTTTATGCCATACTTTTGTCAGAAATAAGTACACCTGGTTTATTAACATACTACACGAAGAACTAACTTTGTATGTCCTTTGTTACCACCTAATAAAGCTCTCCCAAGGAGAGAAAAAAGAAAGAGTACAACATACTCACTTGCAGAACTGCTCTCTAAAGAGACAGCTCCTTTTTTCCTACCTAGAACTACCAATCAAGTCAGAAAACCTACTCACAGAGGAACATACGCACACTAAGAGGAACGATAAAGACTTAGAGACAGTTTGAAGTCACATGTTTACTCTTCATTTTACAGCATAATACATAGTACAGTCTCTTCGTTTACAATACCCAATAACAATTTACCTGAACTAAGTTGGAAGATGCAGAAGCATGTTCTATACAGCTGCCTTCTGGTGAGGCATACTGGTATGCTGGAATCTAAAAGACACAAATCATTTTACATACCCTTAAAAAGGGGGGCTACAAAATTAGCTCTAGTTTACAGTACTTAAAATATTTATCATACTTCAGAAATCCTAACTTACCATAACACCACAAACATATTTAACAGATCTTCATTCTCACAGATCTGTTTCTAGTTCCAAACCCAATATACGATTTGAAACTGGGAAACACTAATTATTGTGGATTTAGAACTTACATGTGTCTGAACAGGTATGTAAAATTGATTCTGAGTGTGCAAGTGTTCCATAGTCACAAAAGGTTTGTGCTGAAGTTTGGATGAACTAGCTCTTTCAGACTTTACACCGTCTTGTAAATATCCTTCCTGTTCCACCTTTCTTCGCATTGTTGAATTCCAGTGATTTTTAATTGAATTATCAGTCCTAAAATGAAAGTGTACAACAGTAACTAGTTTCCATATCTCAGTAAGTTTAAAATACAGCATTGTTTGCAGGGTTTGTACATGTAGGTTAATCCGAAGCCACAAATCAAGAAAGCTCTAGTAGCTTTGATTGAAAGTGCTATTATCAGTGTGTTGGGTTTTTTTTGACAGAATTACTAGAAAGCTGCCCTTTCCAAAACTTCCTTCTACTTAATTCCAAGGCTGCAGGAAACTAGAAATAGCAAGAGAGAAGGCCTTGGTTCTGGCAATTATCACAGGTGAGAACCTTTTTTCTTGAATGCCTGGAACAACCTCTATCACAAGATAATTTACCTTGTACTACTAAATTTGCAGAACATCAAGCTGAGGCACTCGACCTACCGTCCTGCAGTGTGATAAGAGCACTGTGGGTAGTGTTGATCATTCTAAATCATCTCTCCTAAAATGACAGCATGCATTCACAGCTCTAAAGCTGCGTGTGCAACTACGTGGAAAAACATCCCAATATCTCACGGTGCCCTCATCTTGTACAGGGAAAGCAGGCATGGCAGAAGACCAGTGCCCACTGCCGCTCTCTTGGAAAGAAAAGGCCCACAGTTTGACAAGCATGGTGAAATCACTTAGCACTAGGCAAACGTAGAAGATGAATGCATTACAGTGTAAAATACTAGTAGCGTTACTACTAGCATTAAAGAGGTATGCACATCACACTAGTGTTAGACCCTTCACAAGTCCTCCAGGTCTAGGACCTTATCCGTAGCTAAGAGTCTCATCTTGGACTTACTTTCAATGAACGGTACTAAGTTAGGAATGCCTCTGTCCTCACAACATCATCTTCTCTCCCTGAAATTCTATTCTGATTCTATGCGTTCCCATTCCCCCAAATGATTTCCCCAAATGATTTCATGTATTTCTTCCTTTCAATACTCAAAGCATCCAACTTCTAAATATATATTATGAAAGACTCATTCTCAACAAGTGCTGACATTCCCTATGCACAGCTAGACAGTCACCTCCTGAACACAAACACACACTACAGTCAGAGAAGGTAAGCTTAACATTGAATTATTCACAGCACAAGGCTAAAATTTTATTTCATTAAACTCTTTGTACACTGAAATTTTGTTTTCTACAAGCATGGAAGTTGGCAATCACACTTCAAAGAAAGATAAGGAGAGCAAGCCATACAGTTCATTCTTAACTTAGAGACTAGGGGGTGATCAGCAAGCTTTGCAATACATGATTCCTAAGCCTGGACTTTTGAAGGCTAGGTCTTTTTTTTTTTTTTTTTTAAATATCCTGTTTTAAAAGAAACGTTGCACAAAAATTAAAGGATGTTAAGGCATTCTTCCACTATTACTTGCAGGTACTCTCTTAAGCTCTGCAGAAGCTTTTTCAGCTCTTTGAAGTTAGAAGAATTCTAAGTGGTCAGGATTCTGAAAGAACCTGCAGGGTGCTAGATGTCCTGATTTTTTTTTTTTTTTTTTAAAAGAATATATAACCAAATGCAAAAGTGTTAAAATATATTGATTTCACTATTTGTCAGGATATAAACGTTGTAACAAGTTTCAGCAGATCATCTCTGACTAGCAAATCACACTGGTAAGAGTTTTGTAATGACTGCTTTACATATTCCAACAGCTAACACAAACAGAGTTGAAAAGCACCTTCCAGGAAGAAGTTTGGCTATTTCAGCCCATCGGTTTCCCAAACGCTTGTGAGCTTCATAGATTACTCTGTCCTCTTCTTCTGTCCATGAAGACTTTTTTACCTCAGGATTGAGATGGTTATGCCATCTCTCTCTGCATTGCTTGCCTATTCTTCCTTTCAGGTGTTTTGCAATTAGAGACCAGCGCTTTGGACCATACTTTTGAACTAATTCAATGACCTGGAACACAAATAAAAGTTATAATTCCAGTTCCTAACTTTTCCTGATCAAAAAGCTGAGAACACAGGTGAACTCACATTTTAGAAAAGGATTATAATAGCCAATTAGATAAGGTAGTAGACCTAAGGAGGTAAACAGTGACCTGGGTTTTTAAGAAGTATTTTAAAAAAAAAAAGTTTAATTTCAAATTCACTGGATTTAGAATATAAATATATATAGATGAAAGCAGACGTTTGGAAGTTTCAGGATTTCTGTCATCCATTGCACAAACTGACATCAGGAAAGCTGAAAGTTGCGAAGATGTCTGATTTTACTTTTTTCAGAAGCATCAGTATAAAAAAAAAAAAAAAAGAAATCTCCATTCCTAATCTCTATTCTGTTTCTACAGTCTTTTGGTTTTGTTGTTTGGTTGGTTTTTAAAACACATTAGAAACTTTTCTTCCATCAGACTGATGAGAACTGGTAAATAATGGATTAGGCAGGTCATATTCAGAATTTGACAAAAATTAGTTTTAAACAGGGAATGAGCAATCCATTTAAAATATTACATGTGAAAGCTGAATATGAATCTTCCTGAAGGACAGTCTGGGTTTTGCTGGCAAGAAGCTACACAGTAGGTTAACAGAAGTGTGGAAAAGGAGTCCAGCACACCATTATTAGCTTCTTTAACAGCAGAGCATGAAATAATTTCCCTCGGCCCCAACTCCTTTAAGTCAGATGGTTTGAGAAACAAGAGATGTAAATGAGATCTTTGATCTTTGGTGCCATAAAGAGATCTCTTCTATATAGTGAGCTGGAGTTCAGCTAGCAGTCTGAGCAAAGGGAAATGAAACACTTGAGTAGACCAGACACTCCATCTGCTTAAGAGCAGCTGCATTTTTTCTTCACAGACAGGATAATGTAATGTAATTCACTATGTCACAAAATGTATCAGACATTATGTGTGAGGATGAAACCTAAGAAAGAGGTAGACACTCTTAGCAGCCATATGTTAATTTTATTACAGTAAAAAAGGTACAGTATCAATTAGTTCTCATTACCCTCTGATCTTCTTCTTTAGTCCAGGGACCTTTAATCAATTCTGGGTTTAGTACCTTCTGCCATCGATGCTGGCACTGGAAATCTGAACGATTCTGAAATAGAAGACCAGTGTAAGTGTTAAACTTTTA
This sequence comes from Penelope pileata, assembly GCA_013396635.1. NCBI lineage: Eukaryota > Metazoa > Chordata > Aves > Galliformes > Cracidae > Penelope > Penelope pileata. The sequence goes on along the minus strand of WBMW01001149.1, from coordinate 237,750 downwards.
AATACATAAAATAAGCATTAGTGTTTTAGAATCATTAGCTTATTTCAAACTAAAACTTATTCAGATTTTTTTTCTAAATAATTCTCCCTTATTATTTCTTCCACATGCCTTTAAGAACTCTTCTCCAGGAAGAAACAAAAAACTTTGCACAAAGTTCTAACCTGATTACAATGATCTTATTTGTTAATTGAGTTACTCCACATCTTTTCTGAACTTTAAGCAATTTACATATTTTTGACATCAACATTTCTTTCCTTATATAAATTATTGATCAAGGAAATACTACTTCTTTTAGAAAAATATTTTTTCTAAGTCTCAAATGCATGTATTCTCAGTTCTTCACTACAGCATTAAGAAAAAGAGGTTTATATTGAGTTTAACTAACACTAATTAAACAACATAGCTTTTTCTCCTCAGGACAGATGGTGCCTTTCGGGAGCTTCACTAAGGATCTTTTGAAATATTGTTCCCAGTTATGAATGAGAAGCTTTCACTTCACCTCCTAAAAAGCACCTGTAAGAAATTTTGGGACTACCAGGGCAGTTGGTCAGATCCCTAGAAATGCACAGATAAGAGCCTGCTCCAGTACAGTGCAGTAGCAAGCCTTTTATGACACCGGGACACAGTGATGTGCTGTCTTCAGAGCAAGCTGCTGGATGGCAGGTACTGATTTCAAGGTTTTGCTGGGCTTCTCTAAAGCAAGGGAAGACAGTATCACACTAAGAAAAAGTTAAACAAGAAGCAGTCTGCAAGACCACAAAAGACACCCAGAACACTACTACATCTGAAATTAGGTTGATCATAGTAACTTCAAGTTAATCAGAAATAGACACTGTGTTTAAAAGCACACTGGAATTTACTATAAACACATCATTTCTGGGCAAAGATAAGCTATAAAAGATAGACTTTCAATAGATGCTAGTTGCTCTCATTTTCAGTGGAAGAAAAATTTTCAAGTTATAGCCTTGTAGTGTTCTTACCTTCCATTTCTGAAATGGTGACATTTGAACAAGAGGAACAAGACATATGGTGGGATAAAACAAAGTCATTTCAGGTCTGCTTTAGCCACATTAAGTTGAAGGAGAATGCAGGCTGCATTTCCTCCTTTGAGAGTTACCTTTCAGCATTCTTCACTTTTCTGGGAAAAATAAGCCTTTAGATGATCTTGCAAGGTCCTTTCCAACCGGGTGTTTCTATGATTCTATGGAATAGAGCTCTAAAAATACGGCAGCTTCTCAATGCCTTTCCATGCTGGTAACTCAAGCTACAGTTGGTCTTCCTAGCAAAAGGGTGTCAGTAACTAAGTGTCTACTCCTACCAACCTCTATTTGGCTTTGTAATTTGAACATAGCAACAGGTTGCCCCCAGAGGCTGTGGAGTCTCCATCTATGGAGATATTCAAGACCTGACTGGGTACAATCAGCTGGGGCTGCTGCCCAGGACCTGCCCCAGCTGACCAGCATTGAGCAGGGGCTCAGACCAGAGGTCTCAGATCTCAAGAGGTTCCCTACAATCTCAGTAATTCTGTGATAGGTAACCAGATCCTCCATTTCCCATGGTAGCTGGGGAACCTTTCTTCAACCTCACTTGGGCACAGCTGAATAACAGCTTTCTGTCTCCAGAAGCATTTGTTTTCAGCTGCAAGACTTTATGAAATCAAAATGATATCTGTTAAATGCAACTCCATACTACACCCACAGATCAGCATCAAACACTGATAGCATTCTTGATATTATCTCTATCCTCTGCCATTCACTCATTCCGCTGGTTTTTTTGGTAGGGGACAACGTACATGTAAGGAATAGTAATTTCCTTACGGACTCCTTTAAAAGTCTTATGTTTGTTCCCCAATATCTTTGCGACCTGAGGAAAAAGTCTGAAGAACACTGCACAAGTATTACAAGAACAAGAAATGTTACAGTTGTTCAGTATTTAGAGTTCAAGTCTACTTTTACCTATTTACAGTGGAATTACCCGCAATCATATCAACCTTCTCAATGTTACAGGAACTACAAATGGTTTTAATTTTTCGATTTCTAACATTTGAATATTCTATACCTTTTCTTGGTAAAGGTTTTAGCCTTCACAAATTCTAGCCACATTTTTATATTATGCATTTTTACAACGTTTAACCAGAACAAAAAGAAATGGCATCTGTTTTGTTGTAGGCATTTTCCACCAACACTGCTCATACAGCTGAGGAGTCATTTAGCGACTGAACTGGCAGCTCCTTTACTCATTTCAGCTGACCACTGGAACAGAACAAGTAATTTGAAAAATGAGAGCAGTAGACTTTAAAGAAAGGCGCTAAGGTTTGTGCTCAGGTTCCATTCATAGCAATGGAAGACATCATTGAGTGGAAAGATTTACATTTGTTAGAGAAGATGACATCACAGTAGCAACAGCAACAAGAACAAACAAACAAACATCATTTCCTGAAGCCTTTACGAAATTGATCCTGCTCCTTTGAAGCAATCTTTCAGATGCAATCCACTGTCCTAGCTGCTTCAGAAGCAACTAGTCAACTGGAGATGCAGTCACCACAAGGGATGCAACCAACGGAAAGCCATAATATATTCCGTAACAAAAACAAATAGCAAGTGTGGACATAAAAAAATAAAAAAAAGTTGCCTTATTATTATTTTTAAAGTCATTTCGGTTCACCTTCAGGAAAGTTTGAGCTCAAATGGACTTGATGTCTGAGCTAGACTTCAAGTCTAAATTACAAGCATCCTTTAAAATATATACACACCAGTTGTTTCTGGTTTGTTTCACCTCAATTCCTAACTAAACGTATGACCAAAGTAAACAAAGATTGGAAGGGAACTTCACTGAAACAAAGATTCAACTTACTTGTAGATGACTAGCAATGAAAGCCCAATCATCTGTACCATTTTGTTCCACCAGCTTCTTTAGCTTTTCATCCTGTTAAGACATAATCTCAGCCAATAAATATCACGAGCTATACTAATACTAAAGAATAGCACATTTCAGTATCCAACCCACACCAAATAGGAATGAAATTAATGCAGAAAAAGAATTACCTCATCACGTGTCCATTTCACCCTGTTACATATCTTCTTCAAACCTTTTTGCTGTGGGACTTCATAGTCATGATCCGCATATTGAAAGTCATCATCTTCTTCACTGCAGAGCACAACCGGAGAGCGAAGAAGTTAGGAACAGAGTTTAAGGCAACCCTGAATTACTTATCCTAACTACTTGTAGTTTTCTCCCTGATTAGTATATATTATTCTATCATAACATAGGAAGTTCTCACAAACGTAATATCTGCCTCCAGCAGTGGCCTCATGTTCACTGTATCAAAGGAATAGAATTAGTTTGAATTTCAAGGCCATACCAGGATACAGACAGATAATTCATTCCAAGTGAAGACGAAAGTTTAAAGCAAAAGTTAAGAGCATTTTTGTAACACATTTGTGAATCTTTCTTCAAAGAAAACTAAACTTATAAAATGAAGAGGGTTCCTAGTCTGACAAGATACATTCATGTTCCACCTCCCTAACAACAAATGCAACAAGGCTGCCAAATAATTCAGTGTCAACTTGAGATTTTAAGTTGTCTCCTGCCTTGAATACCTTGCCTCAGTGCTGCAGGAATTAGAAATCCCAGCTTCAAAGGCAGAAACACTGCAGCAAGAAATAAGTACAGTATCAGTGCAGACCCTCTCGAGCGAGAGTAGAGGGGCAGGAAACCAGGTAAGGTTTGTGGCTCCATGTAGGTCACACTCCACCTACCGGAGAAATACATACTTCACAGCCTCGATGCACAAAGCCTTTCAAATAAGGAGCACAGGGCAATGCTTCATGGAAATATCACTTACACTTCTGTCAGTGACTCATGCTAGACAGCATAAACTCAAACAACCTAGGCCTATCAGCAGGAAGGGCAGCTCCTCTGCATTAGTTACAGCAAGAACTCAGAGGGGACTCGCATCTAGATATAGAGCTTCAATTAAAGGGAGTTTCACGCTGCATTTTAAGTTTCACTCCTTTTGTTATCAATTAGAGCACGATATCATGAGCTCATGTTCAGAGCTAAATGTATCAATTCTTCTCAGTCTTGAGAAGTACTTTTTTTTTTCCCCTCCAATCAAAGGTAAATAAATTCCTTCTCAGAAGTGAAATGAACCTGTGCTAGAGTCCAAAGAACAGATTCGGTGGCAGAGCTCTAAGTTATTTTCCAGAAGATGCAGTTCACCCATGCAGCAAGTGGACCAACCACGTATGCATATCAGTTATTCCACACTCAGTAAATACCTTCTCTACAGCCAACAGAGTAGCACAGCCACTTCAGAAGAGCTCTGCCTACTCAAAAGTATTGCTCAAGGATAGGAAGTGCCCGACTCCTGAAAGCATTTAACGTGGCTCCTACATCCCAGGCTGCAGCCTTCCCCAGGATTCTCCCTAGTTATCATCACGATGTGGTAGAAATAGTTACTAACAAGTACACACATTAAAACTTGGTGCAGCCAGCTTGTCTAAAGGCTCATATCCTTATTCAGTGCTCTTGGAAAAAAAGCTAGAAAGCTGCTTTAAAGCAACGATTGTACGAGTTTTCCATTAACTGGCTCAGGACTTAAGAAAATAAGATTTAGGATCACAGCTAACCAAGAACTTCCCCCAACATTTTTTTTTAGTCTCTTTCCCACAGGCCCTTGTCAAACTCCAGGAGCATATCATGGTATTACAATCCTGTTTCACACCACACAATCTACTTGTAACCAAAAGTTTGGCCTTGCGGTTAAGCCCAGTGTCAACACCACCTCCCTGCTCAACCGCACGCAGCCACCTTGTTCAAGAACCCAGTCTTAGGTTACGTGAAAAGGCACGGGGAGTTAAAGATAACAGTAAAAAATAATAATAATTAAAGAACAATAATAAAAATGGGGCTGGTGGCAGCCAGAAGCTGCTGTGCCTGGCCCACCACCAGGAGCAGCTGCACCGCTGGGCCTGTGCTGAACAGGAGATGAGCAGGTTGTGAACCCAACACACAGGGATGTGTGGGGCTGTTCTGATTTCAACTGGGAACAAAAGACTCTTTAAAGCGTTAGATTGTTCACTTGACAATTCAGTCACAGGCAGGAAACCGGCCTTCAATGCGGCACGGGTGGAACACAGCCCCCAGGTTCCATGGTGTGAGCGGAACAGCGAGGTGTTCCAGGAGCTCTTTGCTCACCTCCAAACATCAAAGAAAACTCAAGGGAAGTTATTTGGTAGTTCTGAGCTGAGGGAAGAAAATAAACTTCCAAGCGCAAAACCAAACAAAACGTCGTTTAACAAAACCAAACTTAATTCCACTTGGTGCAAAACAAGGAGGGCTTTTTCTCACTCCACACTCCAGCTAACGACCTTGGAGGCACGTTTCTGTGGGCTGCCAAGGGGATGGTTTAGTCTGAGCTTTATCACCACCATCCCTGCCCGGCCTTCTGGGGCTGCTCAGCTCCAGCCCAGGTTCCTCCGCTATCCCCAGCTCATTTTGTTTGCAGCTGTGACATCAAAGCCCTCCACACTCCTGACAGAGGCTGCAAGCTGAAGCTTTGCAAAGATGAAACCAGGGTTTGCAGAAAGCAAAGTACGAGCAGCACAGCCCTGTCCCCGAGCTCGTTCCTGCAGACCTGAGCCTCTGCCAGCAAAGCCCTTTGCGAATCTGAACCCTGAAGCATTGCTCCCTCGGTCTGGGTGCAGTTTTTCAGAACATCATTAGCACAGGAGTCATTCCCATGTCAGAGAGGCCACCTGCACCTCCGGGAGCAGCCCCAGCGCCTGAGGGAGCCCCGCGCCAGCGCTGCCCACCGGGCAGCCCTTCCCTCCCGGTGTCCATCCTCCCGCTACGGTTCTTCACCGCCTGTCAGAGAGCGGTGTTTGGGACAGGACCCCCGCAGCCATACCGCACTTCCCCCAGACCCCCGCTCGCGGCCCGAGGCGCAGACACACCCCTCCCTGCCAACAGAAACCCCACCGGGACCGCCCTGGCCCTGAGGGTGCTCTCGGGACGCGTCGGGGCCGCGCCCCGGACACAGACCGGACCGAGGAGGGGCGCGAGGCGCTGCCCGGCGGCGGGGCGGGGGCAGCGCGGGGAGAGCCGGGCGGGGGGCGGCTCCCGGCCGGGCGGGGCTCACTCACCTGCGCGCTCTCTTGGCCATCCTCGGGGCGCAGCATAGGGGGGGCCGCCACGGCAGCGCGGCGCCCCAGCCCCCGCTCCCCGCCCCGCAGCCGCCGAGCTCAGGCTGGGCGGGAGG
>WBMW01001149.1:189812-231433 GCA_013396635.1 Penelope pileata | reverse complement strand
CGCCGGCCCGAGGCGGGGAGGGGGAGGGGGAGACGTAACGCCCGCCGCCGCCCGGTAACGCCCGCCGCGCGCGACCGGGGGCGCGCAGCCCCGCGGGGCAGGCACGGGCGGTTGGCGCTCGTGAGGGGCAAAAAACGGCAGCGGCCTGGCGGCGCAAAACCGAGCCTCCTTCGAGCCGGAATCGAACCAGCGACCTAAGGATTCCCGCGGGCAACACCTCTACAGTCCTCCGCTCTACCAGCTGAGCTATCGAAGGGAGCTGGTGATTGGTGCCACCCCGTGCCTCACAGCCTGGCGCTGCCCGGGACCCCTGCCGTGGGGGCAGAGGCTGAGGGGCCAGCCACAGCTAAACTGCTTTTTGGTGCCCTTTTTATAAAATATATATATGTAATTATTATTATTATTAAACAGCGCCTTTTACGTACCCCATGAGAAGCAGTTGCCACCCAGAAATGAAACGCAGGCTGTCAGGGAGCAACACAGCCACCACACACCAAGTTTACACACCATGTTTATTCGGGGATCTCAGTGCTGGGCTCTCCTGCTCTTGCCTCTGACACACAGCCAAAAGCCAAGAGGCTGCAAAATTCAAAAGCGGGGCTCTGACTCCAGAGCAGCCACGAGGCCTTGTCGCAGGCAGGGACACACTGCACAATGGGCACTTCTCGCTTGCAAAAAGCGCTTGGAAAACAAACACCTGGATCCCAAAACAGCGCTAAATCACCCCAAGGGCTGCCTGGCCTGTGAGGTACCACGGCTCACAGGCCCTGCGGGATGAGGTCTTCAGTAACCCACAAAACGCCTCGTGTGGAGGTGTTAAACCCGGGGCGTTGTCTCTCTGCTGTGGGCACCTCGCTGACAGGCCATGGCAGCCGCCCATTGCCCCACAGCCCATCACCCCACAGCAGCCACCTATTGCCCCACAGCAGCTACACACACCTCTGGGGCAAGCGGCCCTGCTTGCATGCCCATCTGCTGCCAAAGGAGTGGGAAGGTGCCAGGTGGGCCAGAAACACCCCTATTCCTCTCCCTAAAGTTGTGTGGGGCAAACCATAGATATATATATCGCAAGCAAAACCAATGGAGGCAGTATCTATTCATAGGGAGGAAGCAGTGAGGTTCCCACTTCAAGGCCTCCCCTCCGCTGCTGACCGACGGATTGAGGCAGGGATACAGGAACAGCCCCTGGCAGCCCCACCACACAGGAGCACAATATCCACACCAAGCACAAGGACAGCCCTCTCCCCTCCCGTTTTTTCCTCCTCCCAGTGATGCCCTGTGGTCGCACACACACTTGAGAAGTGAGAAGTGAGAAATATGTGGGTTTACTCATGCCCATCCATCCCGCTTATTGGGTGGCTGCTTTAACCACTGCCCACTGACATATTGAAAAAGGGAGCGCCCCGAATGCCTCGCCACATCCTCTTGTGGCTGCATTTACAGAAACACGAACTCTGCAGAGCTCTCCGGAGAAAAGGGTGCGAGCACCTGCATTGAAGCTATGAGTTGGGAGTTACTGAGCTGACAAAACATGGAGCATCTTCCTGCAACAATGAGAAAGGCATTCCTGGAGCCAGCAATTACTTGTTGATGGTGTTTGCTCAGACCCTGAATGCTTATCGTTTGGCCCAACCATCGGTATGTTTCCTTTATTCATTTTAACGTGCTTTTTTAGGGTCAAAACAAATCCTCAGAAAAGCACGTGGTTTCTTATTTCAAACAGTTATTCCTTACTCTTTGTCTTAACCTCGGAAGCAGGTTCACCTGCTGAAAACTGTTAAACAGCTCAATAGAGGAAAACACTTCCCCAGATACATTCCAGCATAAACCGTGCGGTTTCTAGCTATTTCCCTACACCAAAGTCTTAAGATGCAATCTGTTTGCATAAATGAAGCCTTACATGTATGGAGTTTCCACGCACACAGACAGCCACACACCCATGCTCATGGGCACATCTCCATGGCCCCATCTCCCCGCGGTGGGAGGTGGCTCTGGAGCAGCGCTGGGGAGAAACCTTGGCTTGCAGCGCCCCCTGCACACGCACGCAAGAACCTCAGCCCTTGGCACATCCCATAATATACCCCAGGAGAAAAGACAAAAAACCAACCAACCAAACTCACACACATTACAAACCTGCTCTCGCAAGGATGAACTCATGTCACTGCGTCTTTCACAGGGAAAAAAAATAAACACCACCACAACTGTTTCATTTTTTTGCTCATTTTTTAGTTTGCAAGCAGTCTTTGCTTGTTGCTTACTATATAGGTGTTCAGCACAACCCACATTCACTGTGATTTGCTTTTAGCATCCAGAGATGACAACGCAGTGGGTTTACCCACATCAAAGCTGTGACAAAAGCTGTCATCAAAAAAAAAAAAAAAAAAAAAAGGGGGGGGAACAAAACTCACCCTGGAACAGGATTTGAGTCGTCAGCCTCATATAGTGTGAAATGTCACCTTTCAGCATTCATCCACATTTAATTCCAAGTCAAAGGAGCCTGAAATAAAAATATGGTTGTTTAAGTAAGTACCTTCTTGTATATTCCCATGCTAATACATACGTTCTTAATTTGTAGGAAATGGATCCTAATGAAAGCATGAGCTGAGTCAAACTACCAAATTAGTAAGTTCTGACAGTCCTGCTGAAAAAAGTATATGTATATATATCTATATATATATACATGTAAGAAGCACAGTATGTTGTGACATCCAGTAAGCACTTTCCTTGGAGTACATCAGTAAGCACATAGGCACCTCACGTAACATATTTTTAATCCTGTATGTACTACTGCCTTGTGTGGCAAGGTCTCATATTCTGCAGTTACTTGTGCTCCTACATGACAGAAACAGAAAGGATGGAGACGCATCTGCTTATTTGGGGAAATCTCTAAGAAAGGAGATACAGACCGGTACTCCGTAGTGGGATAAAGAGCATTTCCACCACCAGCCAGCCTGCAATATCTGAGTCCCATTCTGCAAGATCTGCTTTACACCTTTGCTTGCCTCTGTTGTCACAAAAGAAAGGTCCGTTGCAGCCTAGATCTGAAGAACAAGACCAGATGCAAAGGCAGTGCTGCAGGTTCAGGTTTGCAGTGTGAAGCAAATTACCAGCATCACTCCACGCTCATGACTCTTGAGCCATGTATACTGCCAGTGCCACTTTCGCACTGCCTTAGTTAGTGGGGCCTCCTGACAAACCAAAACCAAACATCACCAGAACCACTTACTGGTATTTGGATTGTGCTTGTGGTTTTTTGGCAGTGTTCCCCAAGTACTAGCAGCAGAAGGCGTCCCACTTCCAAAGACAGGACACGCATATGTACTTTTACCCAGATGATTTGCTAAGGTGAGTACTCAGAAAGATTCAGCAATGATCTTGTAATCTGCCTGTTATTCATCCCTTTCTGCTACGCTTTCTGCTGAACTGCAGGAAAATATTATATATACATTCTACATATGTATTATGGATTCGTTATGCCTGTGATCAATGGCACATCAGTGACTGTGTTCCTACTGGGTAACGTGTCCCCTTCTGTGCAATGCTGATGCTTCAAAAAAATTTTACCCAGCTGCAGTGGTAAAAAGTTACCACACTATTAGACCATGTGTTAAGTTCATATGTGTATTACTGAGCTCATTTGTTACTGCTCCAGTTCTGTGACAGTCTCATCTATTTCCTGGAAAAGCCTTTAATGAATTAAATATAGATATATATACTAGTCATGATTCTGTTTCAAATGTTCACAGAGCTGAAATGATGGAAAGACTCTGGGGTAATGTGCCGAAGTTTGCCATTATTTGCTGCTACCCTCCTCAAAATCTCATTGTGAATTCATGCAGGCAGTTAAACGTTTATCTGGACAGCCAAGCAACACAAGGAACCTATTCCTCCGAAGGCACGGGGCTTAATATCACTGTCAGGAAGTTAAAAATAATCAGTGCACGATCTGCCTGTAGGTTGTTGAGAAACCTTACAGTGGAGGAACCTGGAGTCTTTGGGAAGATGATTCTCTGCACAGACAGTCAGCAAAGCACCGACTTCCTGCTGTGAGAGCTTCAGCCTCTGAATCCAGCAAAATTCCTACAAGGTAAATCCAGGATGTCGAATAGTGGGGAAATACAAGGGGGGAAGTTTATTTCCTCAGTAAAAATGCCTATCTCAAAAGCAGTTGCTGCCGATCTCATAAACTTAGAGGACTATAAGGTGAAAGAAACGTGATGATTGTTAACATTGAGGTGTAGAGCAGTGTAGATGAGCTTACAGCTTTTTACCATATTGTTTTCCTTTGGTAATCAGTCTTCACTGCCTTACCACTTCCAGCATATATAATCTTCAGAGCTCTACACTGGCAAAAACACCAGATCAAAACTACAGGCAGCCACCAGACCTCGAGCACAGGTATGAGACTCGGTCTCGCAGCACTACTCACTCAGCACCAAAGATGATCTTCCTGGTTGCACTGGCCCTGCGGGGGCTGAGCTTGTTTCTCATGTTTGGAGAAATTCCTAGTGAAGAACAGGAAGATACTTGCCAGATACTCTTTCAAATTAAAATAGCTCATCACATGGACAATCCAGTATTATCTGCATCTGCTCCATACCTCAGTACTGAAGATCCAAGCTTGTCGCAGGCACTCGAGTCACCTCACAATCAGTCCAATGAGGCTGCAGTTCAGAATCATTTCAACCTGCCACGTGCCTTCAGGCCATACGTAGTCTCTTTTTCTTTATTCAACTGCTCAGTATCAGAATTTCTGAAGGACAACATCCTCTCCATGGCTGCTGAAAATGATCTGCTCTTGCTGAAATTTTCTCTAAATGTTCCTTACAACATTTTCTTGAAATTACAAGCCTTACAGGAACAGTCACTACTTACAAGAATGAACAAGCTTTGAGTACTTTTGACTCAATCTATTTATATTCTCTTTCAGAGAGGAGGAAAATGTGCTAATGCCTTTGCCTGGCTATTACCTTGTGTTCTGTTGGTTGTGACACAGAAGAATTGTATGTACTTTGTAATTTCATGAATTTTGCTTTGACAGGTTTACATCATTTATGCCAGTGGAGGGAGGATGGAAATGTAAGAATTAAAGGCTACCATACCACAAAAATAATTGAGAATATCTGAATGTGCTTAGAATTTATACTGCGACAGTTAGGGATCATTCCAGAGCACAAAACCCATCCTCTTGCACATTCCCCAAGCAACTTAATATCAGTTTCACAAGGAGGCTGCTCTAACAACTTTGAAGTGGTCTTTGGGTCAATCCTGGGATTAAGAACAAACAAAACCAAAAAACCACTCACAAAACCATAGCAGTTTCCCAGTTCAGCTCAGTAAAGCAAGTCCAGCACTTCAGCCCTGCTAGAGACTTTCACTGGAACCTGCTTGGATACATAAACAAAGAACAATTTACTTACCACAGAATAATCTAGTTCTCAGAGATGACATTGCATTTTAGACGTCAGGAGCTGCTCTGCATCCCTGCTTCTGGCAATCCTCAGCTGTCACTGCCTTGAGAAGAAACTGAGGTCATGCTGAGCTCATGCTTGTCACTTGCACAGAACATGAGGAAACTGTACACGCAGCTCTGAGGGACACTATCATTCAGAAACCAAGTCCTAAACCTCACCCCATCTGCTTACACAAGTACAGTGGCACCTGCAAACTGCTGGTTGACAACCACTGAAACCTGTGGTTTCAGTGCCATGGGTAATTTATGCAAGGCACTATATGGGCAGACATTACTTTTTAGTGGTTAAAAGTGGAACAGCCTTGAATCAGTCCAACAGGGGAAAATGCATTCCCAGTTTTACACTCATACTTTGCCTTGCCATCAAACCTTCCCCATAACTAATACTGCAAGGTCAGATTACAACATCAGTCTTGATTAGCAGGCTTTACTGATTTCTCAATTGCCACTTGTTTATTTTGGAAATCAGGGAGGAATAATTTTTCTAGTTATGGCCAGTCAGTTTAAAAAAAAAATAATTCTTTCACAGGCATGCATGCAACATTGGGAGGTTGAAGTCCCTTGGAAGTCACCTGCTAATCAGGTGTTAGCAGAGACAGACGGAGCCAACCAAACATTCACATGGGTGAGCAGCAGTCAGGCAGCAGCAGCAGCTGTGCCTCAGTAGCAGCCTGAGCTAGACTGGAGCACACAGCCCACATTATATACCAGATACCAGTAGTATCCTGGTGATAAATGGGAAGCGATGGCATGACTTTCTACCCCCCTGAAGTAAAATTGTTCTGATCCCTTACCTTCTAAACTAACTGGAAGACTCCTTCCCACTCCTAACAATTAAAGACAATGGAAGATTTGTCTCCTCAGCTCCTGTTATCACAACTGGAAATGCCAGAGGTGCTGACCTCTCCTCCTTGCAAAACTGCAAGTTACCTTTTGTTCCAACACAATACTGTTCCTGTGTCCTGTACAGTTTCCGCAGGAGAAGAGCAGAGCAAGCAGCAAGTGACTCCAGGTGGAAAAGTCTGTACAGCTCCGTGCTGGCTCCACTCTTGCAGTCAGTTCTGTGTCCAGGAAGGGTCCTTCATTACAGCCAAATACATGTTATGTTTGTGCCAAGATGTGTGTATGACAGTTCCGAATATTAGTACCTCAGGTTTGGGTTGGAAAGGTCCAAAATGTAAAGGATGAGTTTCAGAGCAGAAAATAGGTAAGTGTTGAGCGTTGTTTTGTTTTGTCTTGGAGCTGCTGGCTTATTAGAGACCTGCAATAGCTTGCAAACTTTGAATGAAGAAGGGAACAGGCTAGCCTGACTGCCTTCAAGTACAGGGAAGAAAATAAATTAAAAAATCTGTTAGTGAATATGGCAGGGTAAAGAAGAGGTTAAAGTTAGGAGAAAGAGAGAGAGCAAAGAAATAAGTACTACTGTTTAGCTTCCTTCAGTGTAGGATGCCTTGAATTTTATTTTGAAAGAAGGGACTCTACCATTATTTTCCTTATCTCTTCTACTGTCTGCAACAATAACTACTACTGCCAGCATCTCTTTTGGGAAGTCTTCTTTTAAGAAAGACAAAGTGGCAGGGGGAAAAGTAGTATTTGCGTAAGCAGTGTTCAGACATAGGAACTGGGTATGTACTGAGCACTACTTCAGCAGATTTGAGCACGCAAATAGTTACAAGGAGGAGTTACTTCATACCCACAGTTTTAAGTTAGGCCTTTGCCTTTTCTGTCTTTTGGCTTCGTTCTTGCTGCCACAAATCCTACACCATCATGTGGCAACAACTGGCTAGGCCTCAGCCCCTCTCCCACTGGGTGGAAAAGTGTTTATTTGGCAGCTTCAGATCCTAGGAGAACAGAAAGGTGGACGTCAAGGAAATCCCCAGAATCTGCATTCAGCCACTCCAGTTCCCAAAGCTCATCACCCTGGAGGTGAAACAGCACAGACCACCACTGCCCTACGGAACTATTAGGTGATTTTTAGAATCATTGGCAGGTCCTTAGATCGTATCTTCCCTCTCCAGAAATACACTCAACAAGTCCTCTGCTCTCTTAGGAATCTCCCTTCATTATTTCCTTCCTTCATTATTTACAGATCTTGAAGTGACTTTCCTATTTTATTTTAATTTCTGACAGCCTAAATTTGTGTGAAATTGGATTGTTTATTTATTACCACTCAGTCTCTAAAAGCAGTGGTAGTAACAGAGGACAGTAAGCACAGGAAAATCTCTGAAAAAAATGATTCAGTATTTAAGGTGTCCAAATGGAAGCTGAAAAAAATGCACAACGCCAGAACTCATTAGAATTCTCGGTCTCTGCACAAATGTGGGAAAAAGAACGTTTAGAATTAGGAGGTAAGACAGTGAAAGAGTAAAGTATCTCTCTACATTTATATAAGAACGTGACTATCCAAAAGAAGCTTCATTTTAAATAAAATCTTGTATATTGAGTTGCCAAAATAGCGTATAAAATCAAATCTTATTCTGAAAGCTGCTTGTACGGTGGCTCAAAGGAAATGACCTCATGCCTTTCACACAGCCAGGCGCCACAGCCAACTGCATGCTAAGAACCACATTACCTCCTAAACCTTTTCTAATTTCTGGCTATTTCCTTACATCTGTCATCTTTCTCTTGTTTCATTTGTTGAACACAAGTTTCCAGCAAGCACAGACCCACTACAGATCTGCAGGACCACTTTAAAGGTGGAATTAGATTAGCTACCAGCAAGGCAACCCACTAAAAATATTTCCAGAAGGAAACAAAATTAGGTAGTCGTTTAAAAAAACAGAGGTGGATAAAGTCCACGTGCAATTTGTGCAGCTACGTCATAATCATCAAATCAATGCCTTTAATTAACAGAACAGAGGCTAATGGTCTTTTGTGAAGCCTCTGTAAATTACTGCAATACAGGTAAAGGCTTCCTCTGAAGTCTGCTGCTTTTCAAAGTGTTCATAAACATTTGGAATCACCCAGCATCATCCATTTAGGTACTTCAAACATCAGCGCTGACATCCAGGTTTCTGTAATGTCAGCTCTGCCTTCAAGCCTGTTACGCATCCAAGCATTACTGCTTTTCTTCATCTATTGTTAAGAATTAAATATTCAAAACATCGCAGGTCAGTAAAAGCCAAGATCTATCCCAGCCTCAATACAACAAACTCCACATCAAACAACGCAATGGTTTCTATTGACTTCTGCCGTCAGAATGTGTTTGAATCAGCTCTTCATCATCCCCAAAGCACCTTCTCTACTCTGGCTGAGGAGCATCCAAGATTCGTTCTCATCCTGATCCCATGGAAAAAATTGTCGTGAGGGGTCTCGTTCTGGCAAGAGGATGGGGTTTTGCAGCTGTTTGAGATGAGACATCCCATGTACATACTGGGGGAGGTGGGGATGGACAAATCCAACAACTCTAATCTAAAATTAAGAACCTGGACAAATGCTAAAGCTGTACAATTAATTTTAAAAAAAATTTTGAAAGCACTCAACTTTGTTGCTTCATACACACAGTAGTGGTTTGGGCATAGATCATAAACACTGCATTCAATGAACAACTGCCTAGTTTTGCAGTAAGCATTTAAGCCTTTGAAATACAAATCTTTTAAGGATAATTATCAATTTTTCATGAAACGACATGCAATCAAAATATGTTTAAGTCCATCACTTTAAAGGACGTTTTAATGCTATCTCACTTTGAATTAAGGCCTTTTAATAAATATAGGAAGAATCGGTACAAGTTTCACAGATGGATTTTATGCCATCTTTGTAGGCTCAAAGATACGAGTACAGCCAATTTTTGAAACCAAATACCATATTTAGCCAGTGGGATGAGCACAGAGATCATCTAAGCAGCTGTCAGTATGTTCATCCCCAAGTACTGCCAAGTTCTGGAAAGCCTGGTCCTTCCAAATTGCACTAGTCACACTCACATGTTACATGCGTGTCTTTAAGTTTGGGCTTGAAATACATTTTGACCAATGTTTCAAACCACAGACTGCAAAATAAATGCCGTGCATGACTTGGCCAGTATTTTTCTACACATCATTCTTGGTGACAACTTCTAAAAAAAGATTCACAACTCAGATTTTGCTCTCAAAAACATAAACGTTTGCTTTTAAAAGTCCCTCAGATTCGAAGGCCCCGTGTGTTTAATGAAATATTGAGAACGGAGGTGAGGTCTGAAAAGCTTTTCCACAGCTTCTCTTGCAAAAAGTTTCTTCTAAGCAGAAACACAACGAAAGCAAAACGGATGACAGCCGCTTCCAGTAGCAGTGTTTGTACCAGTTTTTCAGCTTCTGTGCTAGAATTGATGTGTGCAACAGAACGTAATGTGTACGGAGGATGGGGAAGCCATCACAACCCACTCATTTTGTAGCCAAATCAGTGTGAATTAAACAGGCTGATGTGTGAGAGGCTAGATGAAGGGTGCATCTTATCAAGCCAAAGCAAACGTTTTAACTTACAGTTTTAATATAGCAATCAAAGAAAATTCCAAATACTGTACAGTGAAGTGTAGTATAGTACACTATATACTGTTATAATACACTATTGTTACATTACAAATAAAAAAAATCAAATATAATTAGTACAGCAATCACAAATAAAACAAACCAAGGTATGCTGGAGAACAGCCAGTGCTGTGAAGATGGTCTCGCTTCTACGCTAGTTTCTTTTTAATTCAACATGGAAAGCACTTACTGTTTAAAAAGATTTGTTTGCTAAATATATACACTATTAATTCTTATTTATACATTTTAAATAGCATTCCCTCCTAAAAGTGCACTCTTTCATGACAGTAATCCCCATTAAACAAAATAATTCTGGAAATACCACTCGTTTCAACCTTTTATTGCTCAACCGCAGGCGTAAGGGCTCCGAGGGAATCCTGCATTCTAACGATCCCACGCAACTTTGTCTGTTTTAAGAAGCCAAACTGATACTCACAAGCAAAACAAAGAAACCACTTACTATTTTGTTGTTGGTTGGTTGTTTTTTTTAAACACAAGGATCAA
The DNA here is from genome assembly GCA_013396635.1 of Penelope pileata. Taxonomy (NCBI): domain Eukaryota; kingdom Metazoa; phylum Chordata; class Aves; order Galliformes; family Cracidae; genus Penelope; species Penelope pileata. The sequence continues at coordinate 220,954 of WBMW01001149.1, read as the reverse complement.
CTTCATGTTGTTATTTTAAAAAAGCACAGAAATTCTGCTGTTTGAAAAACGGGAGCCAAACAAATGGAGAGAGAACAGTGGCATCTTCTTAAAACATTCCTTTTTCATTCATTACATTTCAGCCTGAGCATCACTCTCCCAGTTGTAGCACACTATGAATCTTATTACCTGGCATTCTCAGAAGAAACTGAGAAAGCAGCAAGCGACTTCTAACCTTGTTATAGCGACAGTAGGTTCTACTTCTTTGAAGATTTTAAATTAAGCATTTTGGTTTTGAAAGCAAGCCTGTTGTGCAGGGCTGTTAGCACACAGCCTCGCAGCACTGCACCCTTGCGAAGCTGCTGGAGCATTCTGTAGGAGACCAAGACCAGTTCACACTGCGTGTACTGTAACCAACCATACACATGGCTGGTCTGTGTCCGTAACACCGAAGACGCCCCAAATGTATTCATGTTATTTGAAAACCTGCTTCTTCTTTTCCCTTCACTGAAGTTCAAATAATTCTCAGAGAAACAGGAGTATCAAAAAGTCACCCTCACTAACCAGCCAGGCATTTCAAGTAGTAACAGCCTTGCATTTGCCTGGAAAACTGATCTGTTCTCCTGGGGTTTCCCATGTGGGTTTTTGTTGTTTGTTTTTGTTGGGTTTCTTTGTCATGGCAGGGGTGGGGGCAGTTGCACTGGGCCTGTGTTTTCAGTAATCATCTCTCATTTAGGTTACACACACTGAGCCATAGTAGAGTTCAGAATTTTCAAGTAATTTAAGTCTTCTTTGTCATGAGATGCTGTATTAAAGGGTGGTTGGCCCCTAGACAAGAAAGTAATCAACGCGGATGCTCAGAAAGAATTTAGAGGCACAGCCTAAGGCCAGAGGCAATCCAGGAGCAAGACGTTGCTCTGGTTGGTTTTTGTTGCTGTTGGTGGTGAGAAAGGTGCACGTCTCACACCACCTGAGGAGCCCTGTTCACGGGGCTTGACATCCACAACGAGTCAACGCCTTCCCTGCCCTCGCGCCCCACCACGGTTTCCCTGACTCTAAGGGGAGACGGTTACCAAGCACGGGGCTGCTTCTAAGACAGGCACACTGATTTCCCTCAAATTACAACTGCATCCACTGGTAGCAATTAAATGAAACAGCTGTTCAAATTTACACTTCAGTGTTCTTTATTTCACTTCTCCTGTACAGTTACACATCTTGCCAGCGTGTCGATGAAGCTGAGCCTTCCTTGAGAGCACCAAAAGCCATCTTTCTCAAAAACACTGATAGTTAAATGCATGAGAAAGCCACGTGAAATAAGAACACTGCACCAAAATATGCACGCTCCTACATCACACCGGAGGAGTTCGCATCAGCAGATCTTGTGATTTTGACACCATTTTACCACTCCTTTGTGAGACCATTTTGTTTGAGGAACTGGAGGGTCCTGACTACATGATAGGAGTGGATCCCAGAGACGATGCTAAGCGTGAGCCAAACAAAGCTGTTATCTGTGTCTATTTCTATTTAGTTAAGAATGAAAACGTCGAATCACTGCTGAAACGGGAAGCGTGTCAAAACCAAACCAAGCCTTCCTCTTTACACAGTAAAAGGCACACAAACTTCTGCAGTCTTACCACAAAGGCATTAAAGCAAGCACCTTTCCTTGGAATAAGGATGATGTGCAATAAATATTTCAATTTATTTCAAAATTAAAATTCTCTCCTATACGTTGCTTTTTTTTTTTTTTTTCCCAGCTGAGGAAGACTTTTCTAAAGGAAGGGTTAAAAGTGTCAAAGCGATAGCCATCTTCTCAAAAATGCAAGAGATGCAGGTGGTTCCTCCCCCTTGGCCCCTCCTCACCCAAGCTCCTTCCCAGGAACACGCCACCGCTATACTTTTCTAAACCTCACGCCGTGACAAAGCACAATTCTCTACTCAACATTTTAGATATAGAAATAGCCTTCAGACAGCTAGACTGATTCATGGGAGACTAAATGTTTTCAGAAGTCATGGCAGGCTTCCAGCTGCTGCCTGTGCATCGTGTTTCTCATTGCGTAAGCCCTGCCAGTTCATCAATGCATCAGCAAGGTCAGTTCTGGTGAGCAGAACTACTCCATACATTCCAAGCTTCCCAGTTACTAACTTACAGATTTGAGATCTTCAAGTTTTCCATTTGTTTGTGAAAAGGTGATTCTTCTATCTTACCTACAAGTAGTGTGCTAAATTGTTACACATATATTCCTGCTGCAGGGGAAGTTAGCCAAGAGAGGAACTTAAACTTACTTTGACAAAACAGGGGGCTACTCTTTAAGTGATTGACTTCAGTTAGCTTTTTACATACAAAAATAAATCCTCCCTCAACGGACATTTCAGCATACTAATGCTCAGAACTGTTTAAGTGATTAGAAATGTAAAAAGTGGAGACTTTCCCGAATACAAACATATACGATACAAACATTTGTGAACTGGTAAAAACCCACGTGTGCACAAACACTGACTTCAGTATTTAAATGCTCTTAATTCCTTGGAAGCTGTATTAACATCTTTCGTCCACTCAATGTTCTTTTGCCATTAGAGGAAGCAACAACAGCGCACTTAAATACGACTATGAAGATAGGAAGCAGAGTGCAATATCAGATAAACACTCCATCCTCAGGGAGCAAGCACAACGGCTCCTCCTTAAAAATCAGCACTGCAGCTCCGATGAACGCGCTGCTGAAGTGGACCCCAGCCACAGTATTACCCATGCAGGGAAATGTGCATCACAAACCGGAGCTGATAGAGGTGGGCACTCTTCACAGACAATGAAACAACGTGTGCTCCTTGTTAGCACTCAGTAAACAGCTTCCAAATGCTCAACTACTGCTGAACACCTGAGGAAAACATATTCTAGAGAGCTATTTCCTTCCAATAAATTGCTAATTTGCTCTGAAGAGGACAGCTATTGGGTTTGTTTGTTTTTTTGCCATTACTGACCGATACGAGTAATCAAAGCCTTTTAGGAGAAATGGATTTGCTAATGAACATTTGTTGTTTCTGACAATTGCCAGCTTCTCTCCTGTTACACTTAAAATTGCACAACATCCGAACCAGCTCAGTATTTGGGAGGAAATACAAACTGCTATCACTTACTAAGAGAGCACCAAAATGGTTGTGTTGGCTCAGACCGCCGCGCGTAACCACACCACGTTCACTTTATCTTCACCGTACACTTTTTTCTAACTTGCTTGAACTGACAATATGCAGAAATAAGAGTTTACTATGGTCACACTTATTCCGGGATTCCTGACGAGCGTACACAGCTGTATGAATGAAGGAGTTTTTAAATCTGAGGAAGTGCCAGCACAATGTCATTAATGTATCTGCCACATTGTAAGGTTTAGCATAAAGTTTAGTTTTGGTTGCTCTCTGAAATTTATCTATAGTTCACATTAATAGTGTATTTTTGAGTGGAATTAAGTACCTGGGACAGGATTAACCTTGTCAAGTTTCTAGTTTTGCCTGGTTTAGCCTTTCCAGTAACCTTAAACTAGCATGGTAAGGATCTCGCATGGGCTTAAAGTTTAAGACTTACGCAGAATTAAAAATTACAAAGAACTTCCAAGAACCCACATTACAGCAGATATTCATCTCAGTGCATTTCCTAATAACTAATTTACAGGTAACAGAGCCAGCCTGGGTAGCAGCATGGTAATATTAAAAGCTATTGCCAATCACACACTTGCTTATCATGCACTGAATAAGATGATATAATCTTTGACATACATACAAGATTTAATAACTACTCACTTTGTGTGGCCCAGCCAATAAACATTACATTTGAACAGTAATTTCTTCTACCCTTTTTAGATTTTAACCTATCAAGAGTGATCCATTGGCTCAGTTACGTTAGTAATTCCTGCATCTTGACTATCCATCTCCTCAAGCTCCTCAACAGAATTTCCCTTTTGTGCTTTAGACCTCACAGGGAAAGTTGTTCCCACAGAATTCACCATGTTATCACCAGCTGATTCAGCATTCAAGTGTTCAGTACCACCCGGCGCAGAGAACGGTTCGGGTAAGCCAGCCTGAAAGCTCCCAGTTTTAGCAGTTGAACTCACTGCCTCTACTTTTCTTTGAGATAGATCAACTGATGCTGACTGCTCTGTATTCTGATCCCGCAAATGTCTATCCATTGAAGCCTGAATAGAAGAGACCATTTCCTGCAACTTTTTTCTCTGTGCCTCAATCAAAGTGGGGTCGAGCTGCCTGCTGTCTCTCATTGTCACAACTCCAGGAGCTATTCGGATCAGCTCACTCTTACCAGAAGCAGCTGGGAATACAGAAGGCTCAATTTTAGCAGGACTGAAGTCCGTTTCTGTGCTATGCTTTCTTAGAAGTGGTGTCTCCCTGGCTCTTTGATCATGTTGTTGACTAGTAGATGCAGTTCCTAGGGAATGGCCCTTTCCTTGAAATGCAGTTATGTTATGGAGCTGTTCAGATTTCTTTTTCACTACTCCACCACTACCCAGCTTCAGCATTCCATGCGAAGGGCTTGCTTCCCTGCTCCGTGAAGCAGCTTCTGCTCGCACTTGACTTAAGGCCTCTTTAACCAAGTCTTCAACATCGGGGCCGATAGGGAAGTGCCCAGCAGCATCCACACACAGCTCTAAGCGATCTTCGGCCGCGTTGTACACAAAGTTTTTACCAGGCAGATGTGGAAAAGTACAGTGCTTGCCGTCAGCCAAACCTACAAAGACAGAAGAGTTATTCAAAACGCTGACATATTTTAAGGCATGCTGAGAATGCACAGCAATTACTGCATTTAAAATTATTCTATCACAACCAAAGACCAACACATTGAAACTTTCTACTGTTGCAGAAAAACAGTTTGGGCTTTGTATGCCACCTGATACCATCCGCAGCGTGCCCCTGAGATGCTGCTGCTTTCTATGCTGGTCCTACTGAACCCACGGGATTGTACCACTACTAGATAAAATTACCACCTTGGTGGGACCCGCAGCTCTAATGCAACAGGAGTTGAAGAAACCGTCTGCGCTTGCAGTAACACAAGGAAAGCCAAACTCCACCACCACCCCAACTCTCACCGTGACCCAAAAACTGCACCCACAGAAAACATCCAAAGAGCAGAGAGGACATTTCAAATCACTGTACGCCTAGAGAGGAACTAAGAACTGTTTAAGATCTCTTCCATACTGGTTAAAACAGAAGGATTTCAGCGTGTACAACTACAGTTAAACTCGAGCAAGTTCTTATTTGCTGTTTCTTCTTGGAGAGAAAGCCTCGCTAGACAAACAAAAACGTTTCAAGCTTACTATGCTCAGTAAGTCCTAGAGACTGGAAGTATTAACCTTTACAAAACAAACATGAGAAGTAGTATTTTTGATCAGCAGTTTCATTATTCTACTTATGTTGACAGATCTGCTAAAATTGAGAGCTCGCTAGGAAAATGTAAGTTCTGAAGCTGCTGTCTCAAAAAAAAAATCAGTTGTTTTTTTTTTAATTGTAACATACAAAATAACTCTTTCAACCCTGTTGCATGCAGACTGTGGTATAAGCAGTAAGGTGACACTTCAGTGACAACGGCTTTCTGTGAGTTACAAGATATGCGCAGAAGAAAACTTGGCTGCCACAGCCCTCTTCACTTCAAAACGGTGTTCTAAAAAAGTGTGAGGACTAAGTAAATTCATGGGAGTTTCCTCATATTCTCTTACAATTTCTAAAGAAAAACACAAGAAATTACACTGAGGGGGAGAGACATGTCAACAAGACCCTTCTATGTTATTAAAAATGCAGTCAAAACAAATATTCTAAGCACCAAAAGAAAGGTCACTCAAGTAATACGAAATGTAGTAGAACAGTTTTGATCCTGATCAGCCCAACAATCAGTCTCATTCTGCTTCCAAGGCTTCCGATTCACACACCCCTACCACCGCAGAGAACCTACAGATATTTTCTTTATTTCAAGACCTTCCGACACAGCTCCCTTCTCTACATACCCATGGAACCGATAACCACCCAGCCACAACACACCACGGAACAAACCTGAACCCCGAACACCTGCCTCGCTTAGCCTGAAGAACAACATTTCACCGCATAATTTACCAACTCAACCCTCACTTGCAGAAGAGAGCGCTGTTGGAACTTCTACGATAGAAAATGTCATTCTGAAATCCAAATTACATCTCAAAGAAGATCTACTTAATCAAATTTCCATTGATTAATCTATACTTACTGGAAAGCTTTGCTCCAAATATTCAGTATAATAGCTGCATTATTACCTTAACTAAAATATTACATGTATGTAAGGAGCTTCATGTGAAAAAAAAGAAAAAAAAAGTTGCAGTTAATTGTTTGATGTGGAAATTAAGTAGTTCATAAAAATGTTAAAATCCTGCAGGTAGGTTAATGCTGAAACTGCAGTTCTACCTACCAAGATATCAGCAGTGCAAGATACCTGCACATATAGAAACGCACTAACGTTCAAATGCAGAACGTCACCTCCCACGGCCTTAGTTCTTACATTGCCAGGTGGCAAAAATAACTTTTAAGCCAGGCATTTTCTGTGAGTTAATGACCAGCTGGGTTAAAATCTCCTGCATTCATTTCAGGCTCTCAGCTCCAGCCAGTCATTAATCAGCCCAGAACATCCTTCCCATTGGGCATCGCTGAAGCTAAGTCACTTGCCACAAAAAATACACCAGTCTTTACTGCATAAGGATCTTCCTTTTGTTATCTCTTCAGGAGATAACAAAGCAGATCTGCTTTGTCTGTAAGACACCTGCAGGCCAACTCTCTCACTCAGCCTAACAGTTCAGTGAGATGTAGCATGCATTGAGTGTGTCACACATTTTCATCACTGCAAACATAAATGATGCGGTAAAACGTCTGCTTCCAGAAATAATCAAGGTTAAGTTGATAAAACTGCTTAGGAAGAAAGCAAGCAGTAGAAAGCAGCAAAGGAAGCTTTATCATAGATGGAACCACAAGAGCTAAGCTATGAATGCAAAGACTTCAACAAGAAAATAAACTTCAGATGAGAGAAAAAACTCAACGGTACATGCTTCCTAAAGCATCAGATGTTATTCTTCGTGGGTAGTATTTTGCTAGCCATCTAAAATCAAATATACTCGAATTGCTTCCACATGCAGCCCAGGATGAGATATTTATCAACACAAGAAGAGGCTGGGTAGCTTTGCTTTTGAACAACAATCTTAGGAATATCAAAAACAAATTTTAAAAATGCAGTAACCATGTATAAAATACCTACTAAGAAGCACCCTAAGAAGATGAACTCCTTGTTCAGCAACTGTCTTAATGTATAACAGGAAAAGGCCCTCCCTATGATTTTCTTATTTTTTTTTTTAATCTTTCCAGTAGGAAAACAAAAAAAAACCATAGTTGACTTGCTGCAGTTGTTTGTACAAGTCAGTAACTTTAAACAGAGATGTATGGTTACAGAGAAAATTTCAGAATAAGATATTTAACTTGAATGAACTAGTCTTAACCTGATCCCTAGTCTTACAAGACAGTGTATGAGGAGTTATACAGTATTATGAAAATGAAAGATGCACCATGCTAATAGATAACAATTTACAATTTTAATGGTTTGAAAATACACAGATGAAGGAGGGAAAAACAAAAGCCGAAAAATACCTGTGGTTTTCTTCATTATGCTGTAGAATACTCCACCTTGCTGGAACAACTGAGGAAGTCCCTTTGCATAAGACCAAACATCTTCTCCTGTAAGAGTCAAACACCACCATTAGCATTACACGCTCCTATTTTAACATTATAGACAATGGCAGAAAAATGTCACTCCTTGAGTTACAAGCTAAATCCTCCCTCTCTTAAATGCAATTAAGAAATTGAATTATTACTGCAATTGACAGAACAGGAGCCCAGGACACTGAGCAGCTTTCAGGAAAACATACCACAGTCCGCAGTCCAATCTCTTAAATGTTCCAGTACAAAGGTTCCCAAATCTGATTTGAGCCAGGCTGCAGAGCCTGGTTCTTTGCCAGGCTGTACACTCAGGTCTCCATTCCCCTCCTCTCACACGCTTATGCTAGGAAGTGACTAACACTTCCAAAATGCAAGCACATACCCTTACACGTTAAAACCTCAATTCTACATCCCTACACCTTTCCCAAAACCATGTCTCCATTTCACAGCAGACTTCATCCTGCAGCTGCAGCGCAGAGCTCCCCGCAGGCAGCTGCTTGGGAGCTGTGGCCATGCCTTGCTCTCCTTGAGACCTGCAAGCAAAACACCAAGCCCAAGGCCCCAGCAGCCCTCTGCAACTCGCTGTTTTCAAGGATGCCAGAAACGGCATTGAAATGTGGCAATCTGAAATGCTGCTGTGAGTTTAGAAAACAAACAAGAACAAAAAATAAAAAAAAAAACACCCTAGGATGTTCTAGGGAATGGAGCAATATGACAATAGCAGTGCCCTAAGGCAGCACCTGATAGATGAGGAAAGGTCTGCGTTGTTACCTCTGCCCTCCTCCCTTAGCGAACCACGCGCCTGCGCTGTGGAAGGCACAGGTGTGACAGAGCAGCGCCAACACGAAGCACTACTAAGTTCCATCCTCCCGATGCAGGGACAGTTAAAGGACATTCACATTTTCATTCTTTCCCCGCTTCATATCAAACTTTCTGGGAAAGCACTGAGATAGTTTAAATAGAAATTGCATCCTTTTGTAGGCATTAAATTCTCAATAGCCATTTCTCTCAACTTTCTATCACAATTGGAGAACGTAAATCATCAACTAAAGAAAGTTAACGGGATGTGCTGACTACGTGGAATATTGATAGGTGGAATGCGCGAGGCTGCAAAATAGTCTCCTTCAGCATTTCCTTGTTTGCTGTTAAGAGCAAAATAGAAGTTATTTTTAATAGCTTACAGGTGCTGAACACGGTGAGCGAAGCCCTCCTTCCATGTCCTCACTGCGCGTCCCACGAGGTGCCTGCAGCTACCCACCACCTTGGGGGAGAGAACGGCTGCCCAGCCCAGCAGCAGCACTCCCTGCTACCTTGTGCACCAAAGGCCTTCCTGCCATCCCCCAGCGCTCCTGGCTCCCTCCCCTGCCAGGCAGGGACTGTGTGCTCCCTGCTCTGCTCCTCGGGGCTCCCCAGCAGAGCAACCCTGCCGCTCTCCTTTCCACTGCAGGCATTGCTCAAGTCCCCGTCCTCTGTAACGGAACATCTTCCTGTTTTCTCCTTAGAGATTCTCTAGAAAGGAGCCCTATGTGATCTGGCTCATCATAAATGCATTTCATTAAAGCATACACACGCTCTTCCATCCCATTCATCCAGACACTGAGCTCGCAGATTCACCAGCTAAGCACTGAAATGACACACTGCTCTGGTCAACACTCACTACCCAGCAAGAACACCCAGCGAACAAGGCACCTGCTGCTGCCTTATTTCCCATGATCTACTACGCTGGGTGCCTCACCTTCTGACTCTATCCCACCGACTCCCACCCACTGACTCGCTCAGGACTCTGAAGCTCCTCCCCAGCTCTCCCTGACCTCACTAAAAACAATTCCAAGGAGCATTCTCTTGTCCTCCCCACTATGGCCACAGCTTCCCTCTTTTTCAACAGCTGCACAGAGGGAAGGAAATCACTGGCTGGCTCTATTTGAGGCCTCCTATGCTGCTGCATTTAACAACCCACTCTTATTTGGAGTGTTCCCATCCCTCCCGCAAGGCCCCACCAGGCCTTCAGGAAAAGCCCGGTTTGACAGATTGGTGGCATTCACCAAGGAATGGTTCCCCGCGTGCTCCAGGCTTTTTCAAGCCTTGCCCCGTTGTTTCGACAGCCTTTTGTGCAGCACTACCAAGGACGACATGCAGGCAAGCACGGAGAGCAGGGCTCACCAAACAAAAGCATCAGCCTCCGAAAGGAACACAAAAACCCTGTGCTGTGTGGACAGAGAGCTCAGATGGGAACACCAGCAATAACCAAAGCCACTGCCAGCGGACTTTCCCAGACTCGAGTAGCTACGGTGGAGGATTCCACTAGGTGACGTTTGAGGTCTGCACGTTTGTGTTGCCTGTTGGGTTTTACTCTTTGCTTTGGCTTTGTCTACAAGGCAAGATGTTTACAGGCCGCAAGTTCAGCTCCATCATTTCGATCAAGAGCTCCCTCCAGACACTGCCTTTATCCGAGATGTTCTCCACAGCATTTCCACCCCAGGAGGCACCCCCTCAGCCCTCCCCCGACACCAGGCATGGCACAGAGGAGGAGCCCCCTACCCACAAGCAAGGAGCTCCCAGCCTCTGCCAGCGGGAGCCCAGCACCCTCACTTCATACAGCACGAGTGGGAGACAAATCTAAAGCTCAGCTGATAAGCACAGGTTACAGGGAGCTACAGCTGCCTTTAAAACACACTGTTTGATTCCAAGCAAATCCTGCTATCAATCCATACTCTTCATTTCAAGCTGGCTATTTGGATTTCCCGTGTGCTGACAGATTTATCAATGCAAAACCAACAGACCAAAATAGATTCATACATGGCCTGCACATATCCAGAGCGGTTCTGCATAGGTGTAATTACATCCATTCAAAAAGATGATGTTTTAACTACGTTAACGTGAAATTCAGATTCCTGTAGTCATTTCCATGAAGAATTGTGTATTTTGAGCTAAACAAAAATAGGGGAGAAAACTGTAACAACAACAACAACAAAATCAGGATAAATAAGTAGTCCAGAAATTACAGTATCTATTATCTCAAAGCTTATTTTCAAATTCTACACATAAAAATTAAAAAGTATGGTTTAAAATGTTAACAAGTTAACTAGCTGAGACCAGACGAGAAGAATCCTAGTAAGTGAAATAGGAAAGCATCATCAGTTCAGCCAAGAGGAGACTCTGTAATAAAATCTTTGAAACATCCATAACAACTAGCTATAGGTCTCTTAACACAAACTTTCACTGTGGGCATTGGGGGAGAAAACCAAACAACAAAAAATTTGTCTGGCCTAATGCTACTTCAGTAGCATCTCTCCTCCGCGTGTTCCAAGCCGACCGTGTTAGATGAGTACTTGTAACAAAACCAAGTCGCAGCAAGAGCACATGGGATACGCTGACTCTGAACTTTGCAGCCCTGTTCTTTATCGGGGCAGAAACGTAGCTGAGAAACCCTGGGCTTCCTGTCCCAGAAAGGCTGAAGGTACCAGCTGAGAACTGGCACCTGGACCCTACTGTGGAAGCACAACGACTTGGGGTTTCTGAAAGCGTGTCTCCCCACTGAGAAATAACAACTGGGAGTAGTCAACTGCCTGGATTTTTTGCCCAGATTTTTTTCCTGCAAGTATTGCTGAAGGAAAATGAAGCCCTGATGTGAAAAGTGACTACATAAAAATAGCATCTTACTCAATAGCTGCACACGTTGTTCTAACTGGTTGGTTTATGGTTTGCTGCCACTTTTGGTTGTGTTAAGTAACACAAAATGGATACACTCAGGGAAGGGTGAGGTAAATTCTATTCTAACCTGCGCTTCACCAGCACGATCTCGCAGCAGGGAGAGTCAGAGACAAAAACTGATTCTTGAGTACAAGGCCAGCTCACAGCCTATAGATAAACACACGTGCAAAGCAGGACACCTTACTGGTGAAGACACTAAGACACTTGTAAAGCACCTCAGAATTTTTTATAAGCCAGTAACTACATTTTCAAGACTATTTCTTGGAACCAGGAAAACAGTTTCATTTTCAAATCAAGAAAGCTTTTAAACCTAACCTCCTCCTGCCCTCTGGAACTGCAGCACAAACATCAGCGTGACGAGGTGCGAGTGGCTCAGCCCGCTCTCTCTTGCCAGAGGTATGGGAGGGAACAATCAGGCTTGGAAAAAAAATCAAAGTCCTGCACTATGAACTTCTGACATGTCACTCTGTGATTATGCAGTGGTTTTGTTTCTAAAACATCACATGCTCTAGCCACACCAAATCCCTCCAGCAGAAGAGTCCCTCTAAAACAAAAACAACTGCAACAAACACCACTGTTCGACTTGTTTGTACAGCTAAAGGATAATTACTGTCCTGCTACCAAACAGCAGGAACTGCAGACCTTAATGAAGAGAAGTCATTTCGACGTAGCACACTCGCACATGCTGAGGAGGGTGCTGAAGAAAAAACCAAAAGCGCAAGAAAATCTGTCTTTTGGCAGTCACCAGATTAAAGCATTTCATTATCCAGAGAGTCAGGCACGCAAATGAAGCTCCAAGTCTCCTAAATCCAAATATGAAAATAAAAACCAGAGGCAATTAGGAATAGTTCATTGGTCTCGAATGATTAACAGCCAGTGATAGGAGTGACAATTTATAGGCATAGCTTCGCTACCCTCTGTCTGCATTCGGGATTCAAATACAGACTCAGCTGCTTTCAATTTCTCTTCTGCTTGCATTCTGAAATAATACTTCTCACAGTTCCTGAAAAAGAGCAGATCTTCACGTAACATTAGCATGTTAGCTAAAGAGAAAATGCTGTATTGATTTGCTTAAACCAACACAGTTCCCTGCAGGGACAAATGCTGGGATTCGATCCTGGAAAGGTGAGAACGGAGTCCTCAAGCTTCCCGTGAGCAGACAGGCAACATCCTCTTCTCAAACCTGCTCTGAATTTATTTCCTGTAACCTGAGGGAGATGCAGGGAGGGGGAGCGTGCAGCTCACACACAAACACATCAGAGGTGTGCTTAACTGACACTGGAAAAACAAACAGAGATCACGGGGAGAGGGACAGATGGAACAGGAAACACATCGACTCCTAAACAGCAATTTTTCAAAGAGGATTTTGTAGCAAAGAAGGAAAAACCACCTCACATACACATTTTAAAAAGCCACAACACACTAAAAACCAGTGACAGCACAATAACTGTTCTCCTAATAGAGGAATAAGGCCACTAACCTGCTCCATGGTTACAGAAAAAAAGATTAGGTGTACCTAACAGCACTTTGTAAAATTGTATCTTCTACTCAAAAAACAACTTGAAGGCAGCCTTACCCATCAGCGTTGCCAGCAGACACAGAGAGTACATCTCCTTATCGACCTGCTCCTGCAGCTCCTTGGATGAGATCCTACTGGTCACAGCAAGGTCCTCGTGTTTCCCGGCATGGGCTGCGTGCGCGGCGGCGGGCTGGCTGCTCTCCTCCTTACCTTTCAGGATTTCTATAGCAATTCTGTCGCCGTGCTGCAAAGGCACAGGCTCATTTTCCATGCCTTCTTTGGGAGGCAGAAGCTCTTTAGGAGGAAAGCCGTAGCGAATACACTGCAAATACGGAGGGATATTGAATTCTCTAGCTATGCTTTCCTGTAGTTCCAAGAAAGTGGTAGTGCACTTCAGGGTAAGCATCGACTGCCTCCCATCATTTGTTGTTATTCGAATTTTCTTTTCTTTTGTAGACGTTGGCGAATACGGGGTTTTTGTTGGTGTGGCAGGAGCAGAGGATGGCCCCTCACGAACAGCCCCCGGAGACACAGCCCTCGGCTGCCCTTTATGCTCTTGTTTTAGTTTCTCACTTTTCCGTTTCTGCATCACAGAAGCCTGGTCAGCAATGTTCTGCTGAATAGTTCTTTCAGTTTTGCTCATATTTAACTCCTCCTTGTGCAAAGTTTTTGTCTTCTGTCCAGTCAAAATGATTTTGGTTGGAAGCTGCGATTCCACCTCTTGTCCTTGCTGTACCTCCCCAGCTCTTTGGGCGTGAGCACCATCAATATTCACAGGGGTATAGTCGTCGGGGTTCTTTTTGGCAGTTTGATGCAGTATTGTGTTGACAACCTTCTGAACAAGAATCTCACTACCAAACTCACCGGGGAAGTGTTTGGTAACAAGCTTCATGGCGACATCGTACACGTTGCTGTTCAGAGAGGCATCACTTTCGTACTGGAACCAATAGACTGTCTCTCTCACCACTCTTCCACCCCACTCCAGAGTAATGGGAAAGGCTTCGGGGAGGTTATCGTACTCTTTACCTTCCCAGTAGTGCTTGAAGCCACAGCCACACTTGCCACCCGTAGACCGAGTGTTGGTTCTGTCTCCATCCAAATAGGAAACAGAGCCGTCTTCTCGGACGCGACGCACCAAGTTACTGTGGCACCAGTTACACGCAGTCAAACTGCTCAGGCTGTAGTCTGGTACCAGCACATCCTTCGCGGGGCTGTAAGAACACACCAAATTGTTCAGGGGAAAGCTGTAATTTTTGTCAGGCCGTAGCTGACCGTGGGTATTTTTTGCCAGATTATACAACTTCCCCCCTGGAGCCAGCCAGTCTGGAGGCACGTGATGCTCGGAAAGGGCCCCACAGATCAGGCACCTGTGAAGGCGGTTGTCCATCACTGCTTTTTTGGCAGCGGCCGTGACTTCTTCAGGCTGGACTCCGATTACCCCAGTCCTCCTGTAGAAATACTGATGCACATCAGCGACAAGGCTAGGGTGAATACCGTGTTTACTCATGAACACCTCCTCCATTGCAGCAACCAGCCTCATCAAGTACTTATCTTGCAGGCTTCTGTCTCCTCCAATAACACAGCCACCGTCCTCCTCTAACTTGATGTACTTTTTGATGAGGTCTTGAGGAACTCCCCAGGCTTTAGGAAGGAGCTTCCTCGGCAGTTTAGGTAAAGCAGCACCTTTTATTCCGACCAGAGGAATATAATGGTTACGTCCTGAGCTACTCCAGGCGATGCAGATCGGCTTGTTCAACATGCCATCCTTCCCCATGCACTTCTCCAGGGGCACCAGACCAGGGAGGAATGTCGCTGAATAGTCTCCGGAGCTTCGCATTCCGCTCAGCGAGTCTAACAGGATGATAGGCCGGTGAAGCACGTTGGCCAGGCCAAAGATGTGAATATTCCTAAGGCCCATGGGCACACCTTCCGGAGGAACAAACAGCGGGTCGCACTCGTTGATGATGTCCTCCCACTCGGCTGCATCGATGAAATCATGGAAGAGCGCCTTGTAGTGACTCAGGTTCTCCTCAAAATGCTTCTTCAGGTTCTCTCGCAGAGCATGCCAGAACAGTTCCCTGCCCACCAGCGCCCGCGAGACCGCGTGGACCAGGCAGTGGCCATCTCCATCCACATGGACAGGAATGAGGCACTCCTGGCTGTTGTTGGCCTTCTTGATGTCCTCCAGGGTGTCATGCAGGTAGATGAGGCTGCCCGAGCGGTCCTTGCCGTAGCCGACCGTTTCGACGTGCTCCGGCTCAATGAGGAAGGCGCGGTCCCCCAGGAGGGAGCAGTCGAAGATGTCCCCCTGGTTCATCTCCGTGAGGAGCTTGGCCTTGCCTGTCTGCTTGTCCATGCCATAGCGGGCCAGGATGGGGGCCAGCAGCTTGCAGTGGTAGTTGGAGAGGCCCAGCACCTTGACGAGCTCGGCGTTGCGGCGGGGCGGCCCGGCCCCGCTGACGCCCAGCAGCGCGTTCCGCAGGAGGTTGTGCAGCACCAGGTCGGGGTCCGTCACCTCCTCCACCGCCAGCAGCTGCCGCTGCTCGTGCCGCTGCCCGCAGTCCGTGCACTCGATGCTGCCGCTGCCCTGCGGCCCGTGGGCCGGGAAGAACAGCCGCGCCTGGCATTTGGGGTCGGGGCAGGTGCCCGAGAAGATGCGCCGCTCCCGCTTCTTGGCGGCGCCCGGCGGCGGCGGCTGCTGCTGAGGAGACGGCGGCGGCGGCGGCTGCGGCTGCTGCTGCGGCTGGGACATTGCTCCGCTCCGCTCCGCTCCGGCCGGGCGCGCCCCGCCCGCGCTCCTCCGCCTCACGGGCTCATCCCCTCCTCCTCACGGGCTCATCCCCTCCGCCCCGGCTGCCGGAGCCGCCGCCGGACCCGTTCACCGAGCGCCCTCCCGCCGCCGCCCCGCTCGCCAACGCGGAAGCCGCCGGCACCGCCGCTCGCCGCCGCTCCGCCGCCCCGGCCGTTGCCCGCAACGCAACGGCCTCTCTCACTTCCACCCTGACGGCGCAGGCGCGGCGCCGCAGGGACGTTCGGGAGCGGTAGTGTTCTCCGGCGCCGGGGCCCGCCACGGGGAAGGGAGCAGGGAGGGCGCGGGGACTACGAGGACCGTCATGCAGCGCGGCGGGGGAGGGAGAGGGCGGGACGAGCCGAGCCGGCTGCACCGCCCCGCGGGGCTTCTGGGAACTGTAGTCTCCTGCCGGGTGGGCCGCGGAGGAGGGGAGTCGAAAGGGACACGCGCTGGGGGCTCTCCAAGCGCTTGTCGCGCTCCCGTGTCAGTGCTGGGAGGGGGGCGACGGCCGCCTCCCCTCAGCCCCGGCCTCCCGTCCGCAGCACGAGCACGCAGGCGGGGGTCCCTGCCTGACACCTGTCTCCTGCTCCTCTCTGGCGGGGGCTGGGAGCCGCGCTGCCCAGCGCCGGGCCCGATGCCCCCACGGGGCCTCGTCCTCGGCCGAGCTCGTCCCGGCCCCAGTGCCCAGCTGCTGGCAGCTGCAGCTCCAACAGGTGGCGGCAGGTGCGGGCTGGCGCCGGGCAGGCAGGGCAGCGGCTGGGCCCAGCGTGGCCTCGTGCTGCGGGATCCTGTGAGGGCGGTGAGGGTGGTGCGGCGGAGCCCAGCTGTCTGCGGGTGTGACACTGCCACACCGCTGTCACTGCCCGCAGAGGAGCGGGGAGAGCGTGCTGTGACAAAGGGCTCATGGGTTGAGATAAGGACAGGGAGATCGCTCACCTCTTACCGTCATGGGCTAAACACTCAGCAGATGGATGTAATTTATTACCTGTTACTGACAGACCAGATAAGTGAGAAACTAAAAGCAAACTAAAAACACCTTCCTCACCCTCTTCTACCTCCTCCCCCCAGTCAGAGTGCAGGGGAACAGGGAAGGAGGGCTGCAGCCAGCCCACAACACTTCATTTCAGCCGCTCCTCCATGGTCGCTCTCTGCCTCTGCTCCATGTGGGATCCGTCCCACAGGATGCCGGCCTTCCTGAACTGGTCCCATTGAGCTTCCCACAGGCTGCAGCTCTCCAAGCACCGCTCAACACGGCTCTGTGCTACCGGGCCCATCCTTCAGGAGCACACTGCTTCAGTACGGGTCTCCATGGCTCCTGCAGGAGCTCTCCATGGGCTGTGGCCTCCTCCAGGCCACATCCACTGCTGCACTGGGGGCTCTTCCATGGCTGCATGTGGAGATCTGCTCCGTGTGGTGCTGCAGGGGGACAGCCTGCTGCACGGTGGGCCTCTCCTGGGCTGCAGGGAACTTCTGCTCTGTGCCTGGAGCACCCCCTGCCCTCCTTCTGCGCTGACCTTGGTGCCTGCAGGGCTGCTTCTCTCCCATTTCTCCCTCCTCTCTCCCAGCTGCTGCTGGGTAGCAGTGTTTCCCTTTCTTAAATCTGCTCTCCCAGAGCACACCTAGCATCACTCATGGCTCAGCTCTGGCAGGGATGAGTTCCTTTTGGAGCAGCTGGAGCTGGCTCTGATCTGACATGGGACAGCTGCTGGGCTCTGCTCACAGAGGCCACCCCTGCAGACCCTGCTGCCCTGCATCTGGGCCACGTGAAGCAGCAGAGCTGGGCCTGGCAGGGCAGCGCTGGCCCTGCTCCTCGCACTGGGGCTGCCAAGGCTCCCTCACCCCAATGTGTTCGCTGTCCCCACACCTAGGCCAGGCCCTGCCCCAGGGGTGAGCAGTTTGCCATGGAGGTGTGCCCCAGCTGCCGGCTGCTGATAGCGCCTGGGCGAGACATGGGAGGCCTTGGGGTGAGGTGTCAGCAGCAGTGATCCCTCCTGCTGGCGTCACCACACAGATAAGGAGGGAGTGTAGCTGGTGCAGCCCTTATCTGCAGTGGCCATCTGAAATGGCACTGCACAGGCTGGGAGATGAGTGGCTGGAGAGCAGCCCTGCAGAAAGGGCCCCGCAGGTGCTGGTGGCAGCAGGCTCAGCGTGACCCAGCAGTGTGCCCTGGAAGCCACAGGGCAAACCACATTTTGGGGCACATGAAGCACAGCACAGTCAGACAGCGCAAAGAGGAGATTGTCCTGCTCTATTTAGTGTTGGTATGTCCTCACCCTGAGTATTCTGTGCAGTTCTGGTCTCTGCAACATAAAAAGGACGTTAAGGTCCTTGAAACCATCCAGAGGAGGGCAACAAAGCGGGTAACGGGGCTGAAGGCACGTCCTGTGAGGAGAGGCTGAGGACACTGGTTTGCTCAGCCTGCAGAAGAGGAGGCTGAGAGGCAACCTCACTGCTCTCTGCAGCTCCCTGAGGGGGGGGAGCAGAGGGAGGTGCCGGGCTCTGCTCCTGGGAACTGGTGGCAGGGCAGGAACAGCACAGAGCGCTGCAAGGGGAGGCTCAGACTGGGCGTTAGGGAACGTTTCTGTACTGAGGGTGGTCAAATGCTGGAACAGGCTTCATGGAGAGGTTGTTGGTGCCCCACACCTGTTGGTGTTGAAGAGGCTTTTGGACAATGCCTGTAGTAATGTGCTTTAACTTTTGACTGCCCAAGGTGGTCAGACAGTAACACTCAGTGACCTTTGTAGGTCCTTTCCAACTAAACTATTCTGTTCTCTTTAAAGTTTCTGACAAAAAAAAAAACAGAGGAAAAAGCGCTCACAACTTCCAGCCTGGTTACTGTGGCTGGCAGCACACCCATGCAGAGATCTCAAGAGAGGTTACTTCTGGCTTTTAAGTTCTCTCAAAACCATTCGAAGTAGAGATTTATCCTTTAGTAAAGGAGGACAAAAGTGGAACTTCTGGAAGACAAGACAGCACCTCACTAAGTTTGCTACACTCGACAGCATTGCTGAGTACCAGAGCCACCCAACCCTACAAAGAAAAGGACAAGAGCACTCTGTCATCCCAGTGCTACAAAATGAGCAACTGATAAACATCCCAGGGGCTTGTGTATTCTGTTTTAAAATTAGGCAGAATAGAAACAATAGAAAATATGTTTTGCTTGCACTTCCAATGCAAACAGTGGGTTTCACTTTCATTAATCCGTGAAAAGGGATCTATGCAGTTGACATTTAAATTATAAAGGTACAGATGATCAGTGCATACAGAAAAAAATCTGTTTGCATGCTTTATGACAGGCTTTAAGATAAAAAATGTCTCCGGGCCTGGTCCTGTGACAGACTGAGCACATCCACCTTCCAGCCAAGTCAGCAGAGCTGAGCGTGTTCATTACCTCTCCATTACAATAATTTGTCAAGCATAGAAAATATATGTGTGGGTGTAAATATATATATTCCACAGTATAATCTGTTTTCTGATCTTTCAAAATCTGGGACAGGCTTGAAGGGGAAAAGGTGAAAATTATGAGACAGATTTTCTTTCTTGCCTGCTACTAACTCTTATTTATGTGCATAACAGTAGGGTAGCAGCATCACAAGCTACATAATCCTGCCAATGTGCCTTGTGCCTGGGGATAAATCAGCAGTCTGTGCCCATTCACTCCATAGCCTTCCCTTCATAAGAAACAGGAATGCAGTAAAAATGCAAATAGGAAAGCTTCTGTCCACTGTGAAACTGTATGGGAGCCATGGAGAATGAAGACCATTCAGCAGGCATCAGATGGTGACAATCCTGTTGTGACCGGGCCCGTGTTTGAGGGGATGTCTGAGAGCTCTTCTGTAACATCAGCAGTCTCTGGAGTGATCCATTTCTTCACAAACAGCAAACAGACGCTCCTGTCCTGGCTTACTAGTCCTCGGTATTAAATAACGGGTAGCATCCTGGTGAAATAATTGGCTTTTACTATCAAAACTCACAGAAGTTTTGATGTTTCATTTACTTCTCTAACCAGGTATTCTTATGAAAGCATTTGATAAATTATGACTGTGAAGTCAAAACCATTTCTCCTCCTCATTCCCTACATTAACTCCACAGACAAACGGTGTTCAGTAGAGGAATCCAGGTTTTATGGTGACCCTAACTAACGTGCATGTTTTAGGTGAATGATGTCTGGAAGTATCCTAGCTAAATGTGGACTTATCATCAGGATCGATTGCCCAACCCATTTCTGCAGCGATAAACTTTCATCACAGAATCTTTGATAAAAATCACAATTGTCTGCCAAGCATTTTGTGTTAGATTTTTGCAAATTAAATACGTATTTATTTACAAACTGTATATGTTGTATCTGGCAAACAGGATAAGGAAGTTACGCATTATATGACTGAGCACTCATCCTGCAAGTAACTAAACCTTTGAGCAGTCTTAGAGGAAAATTTTGGAAATATAACATCTGTATTTTCTTAAGCGTAGCACTGAGTCCTGTCAGAGATCACGGCAATAACCACAGCATTTTCACAGGCAATGTGAACCAATGTGAATCTGAGCCCATGTGACTGTGCAGATGAAGACTGAGCACTGCCAGCGACAATATCCAGGCAACCATTTCAGGTCAAGGATGCTGCAAGACCTAGAATGTCAAGTCTGATCTTCACCCAGCGCTGTTCCCTCTCCTCCTTGTCCTTCATGCTCAGGAAGGGCTCATCCCCAGGTGGAAGAAGTTACTTCTCAGAGGGACTTGTTTCTTTGGGAGCCTTTGGAAGTGCAGTGACAGAAGTGTCCTGTGAAGGGGTTTCTAGCAAAACAAACATGAAAGGTTGGTGCAGTGTGCCGAGGGTGATGGTGAACTAGAAGATGCTCTCTTTTGTCAAGAAGTGAGAATTGTCGTCAGCTGTCAGCTACAGTTGTGCAGGGACCTGTGTGCTCTCAATACCCTGCGTTATGGAGAGGGGACAGCTAACAGCCTGGTGGTGCCTCACCACATGGAGCAGCCCCAGGCCCCACGGTGTGGTCTCATATTTACCGCGCTCATTAAGCCAATTCCGCACTCCCAGTCTGGACCGTGTGCACTTTGCTGGTGTTGCCTGTGACAGGTGTTACCAACAACCAGAGCATGAGCAGCCACATTCACTGTGCCAAAGGTGTGCCACAGCCCGGCTCCACTTCCTTGTCGGCGAGGTGCAGCCGAGCACAGTGCTCTGGGAGGACAGGAATCACCAGCGAGCAGCTTCGGGTCAGCCTCCATCAACGTTTGGGGTAATTAGTGGTAGGCTGCTGCTGGTTAGAAGACAGCATCTAGCTTTTTGTGTGGAGCCGGGCTGGTAACTCCTGACCTGGATTCATCGAACAGATCAGCCTCCCTGCCCTTCTTCTAAAGCTTCCTGATACTTCCAGATTGAAAAATTTGTTTCTTCAGTGCTTCCGCAGAGCCACAGCTTGACCTGCTGCCATCACAACAGGTTCTGCACTTCTGGCGCTAGCAGGTGCACCTTGTGAACACTGATGGCATTCCCACATACAAGGCCAAATCTGGGCTGCTCGAAATGAGGTAGGTATGTGTTAGCAAAAAGCAAGCACGAAAACAACATGCCAAAGGGAAGTACGAAGCAGACATTCTAATTCTGCTGCTAATTACAGCTATCCAAATTACCTGTTCAGAGGCTTTGCTGATGCAAAGTCAGCATTGCCAGTGTTTGTGCAGGTACAGCCTGGCCCAGATAGAGCAAGGGTACAGCTGCCTCCCTTCTTTCCTTCCTGTTCAGAGCAGGGACAACCTCTGCATGCAAGACAAGCTGCTCAATGGCTGCTCTGTTTTGCTTGCTTGCCTTTTTTTTTTTTAACCTAGGTTTTTCTTTTGCTTCTTGGATCAAAATCTGATTCCTATGCCCCATCTTGCAAGCCAATTTAATTGATTTCACACGCAAACTCCTTTGCAAAATTAGGGCTCTGCATTTTTTATCCTGAATTATCTCTTTGAGACGCAATGTTAGCATTAAAGGAGACAATTAATGAAATTGACTCATCAGAACTGGCAGCATCCAGCAACTGTCAATAGAAAATCAATCTTTAGGGCAGTCAGCCATTAAAAAAGAGGAGAATGTAAGTGTTATTAGCTTAGATGTGTAACCTGATTACACGGAAACCTCAATGGCAATTACAGTGAATATGTATCTGCTTTCCATAGGGCTCTGCCAAGTACAAATTGAAGGAATGGTACAGTCCCATTATACTAAAAGATAAATGACTCAAAATAAAATAGGTTGAGCAACTAACACACTCACTGCCGTATTGATTTGTATGTTCACAGAGCATGCACAGTCACTGGTCTCAGCAACTGTTAAAGGTTTACTTCAATCTATATGGCATTCACGTGTGTTTGTGTGTCCCAATTTGTTGTCTGCTCCTTAGTGAAATTCTCTGCAAATGCCTGGTTTAGAAGAGACGAATGAACAGCCGCGTGCAGTACAGAAGAATTCCCAAGCCAAGGATGTAACTGAGTGGCACAGACAATGAATGCTTCTCACAGAGAATACAGACACTGACGCCTGGCTTGTGATTGTGCTTAAATCTGCAAGTATTTGAGAGGCTGAGAGCCTGTATTTTTCAGTTTTGAAGACACAGGAGAAAACCTAGTATACAAGGGTAACATGATGGAAGTGGATCAGCTGGATGGGAATAAAAAACAAAGCCACTCTCTCCTCAGATTTCTCCTGAGGATTTTAACCTAGATGTTATTACAGTTCAGATATAAACTGGAGGAACCCTTCAGACTGATTTATTGCACTGGCCTTTAGCAACGAACAGACCCAAACGCTCTTACCACCAGCAGCAGGGTGTCATAGTAGTTAGCTATGTTATAGATTGATGGAGATATAGATATCTCAAAAGATTCTTAGTCCCTTTTACGCATCTAAAGTTCTATAAAAAAGGTTTGCAGAAAGAAAGAAATATGACCCTACTACTGAGCAGGAATTGCTTTGAGGAGAAACTTTTCTTGAATCTGATGTGGAGCCAATCACAGTAACAGTGAAGATGTATCGTCTATTAAAAAAAATTACAGCCTTTTTGCTTTCGAGAAGTATTGATTTACTTCAGGCCATAAAATCATTTGCTTGCATAATGGAAGAACAAATGCATAAGGTGACTTTCAATTAACTCTTTTCCTTCACTAATTTTACTGGAAAAACAGCAACAAAAAGAGAAATTGATCCTGGAGGCTTTGCAATTTCTAATCTGTATTATTTCCATAAAATTATGGATGGTATTTATGTCATTAAGCACAACACTGACAGCCTGAAACCAAAGCCACATGCCCTTAACCACGTGGGACAGTGCTGAACCCTCTCCTGTGTTGTTTTGCTGGGTTCAGTTCTGGCAGTAGGTGTCAGCAGCAGCTCACCAAGGATCCCAGAACGGCCACGCTGTGCAGATGATGCATGGGGGCTGTAAGGTACAACTGCATTGTCACTCTGTTGCCTTTTATCAGACTAATGCAAGAAAGAAAAACAGAGAGTCCCAGTGCTGAACATCCTAGATGATCGTGTACAGCTGAGCCCATGAGGAAAACACACTGCAAGTGAAGCTCTGCTGGCACGCTACCGTTCACTCACACAGCAGATGTGTAGGGTCGTGCACAAGACAGGTTGATTTCATTGCTTGATGAAGAACATTGCACACTGAGAACAGGAGTGCCTGCTCTGAGGTCCAGAACATAGAGGTCTGCTCAAATAACAACAATACTGGCGTGAAGAGAAAGCAAAGCAAAGGTCTCACAATGGTCTGACTTCACCATAGACAGCTGCTGTATAAGGAAGGTTCAGTGGCTATCATGTTAAGGGGAGGATTTCAAATAAAATCATACTAAGGTCCTTTATTCCACTGAATTCATTACAGAAATTAAAAGATACCTTCTGGTAAATGAGTGCAATGGGAGAGGGTTGGCTAAAAGGTAGGAAGTTCGAGAGATACTCCATCGATACAGGAGATAAGTAAGACATCCTGTAGGGAAAGCTGTCTAGATTTGGCTCTGAGCAAATCTAGCTGAGTAAACAAAAGTAGCAAGCAAATTGTCCGACCGTTCCTGAAATTACAAGAGAGGTAAATAAAGACAATGGGCACCAACAAAACATCTTTGAAATCCTCCACTTTGCTAGATAAGATTTCATTTGAAGGAAGTACAAGTGAAAAGTAATTCTGAAAAATCTGTTGGTTGCACTCGCACAAACTATTCCTTCCCAAGATACAACAAAGTACAGAAAAATCAGCTTGCATAAAGAATGACATTGACCCAAAAATTCAAAAAGAACCATTCAAAAATAATAACCTATATTGATTAACCAAGCAGAAACCAATACGGTCAAAAAAATCTGAGGAAGACAAAGTAGAAAGTAAGACAATTATGGGGATGTAAGGAGGACATGCTGCAAAAAACATGATCAGTGTGAGGACAGTTGACAACGCCCACCCAAAATGGTAGCCTGGTTTTTGCCAGAGAAATGGTAGCAGGCCACATTCATGAGAAGAAGCCATAGCTGTTTTATCTGGGCATCCATGAGTTCTGGCATCCTCTCACGTGACACTTTGTAATCAAGGTAGCAGACAATGCACAGATCGGATGCTGCCGTCCCAGCTCGAAAAGCCACGATTATAGCACACTTATGTAACCACATGGAGCAGCTGGTCACCGCCAAGCTGTGAAGGCCTGCCGAAACGAGGTTATGCAGGCATCTGTCCTCAGTCCGCTCGCTAACCACGTGCAAGATTATGCTTACTAAGCTTGGGGGACACACCAAGCTGGAAAGAGTTGCAAGCGCTTTGAGGGAGAAATTTATAGTGCATGACAATCTTGACAAGCTGGTGAAATAAACAGGTTTAGAAATCGGCGGATGCAATGCTTTAGTCCCACCTACAATCACAAGATAAGGGAATAAATTTATTGGAACCATTCTTCAGAAAGGATCGGGGTATGCAGTGAATCACGCGCTGATCGTGAGTCAGCCGTGTCATATTGTTATGGAAAAGCAAAGCCTTTTGAAGGATGAATACAGAAGTGTCACAGGTAAGGTAATATGATCAACACAGGACTTGAAGCACGCGCAGCGTGTGTTGGTGCCTCGTTTCAAGGAGCACGGTGACCAGTGGGGCAGCGCCCAAGCTGGGTGAACAAGAAATGATAAGAAAAAATAGTACAGGTGTGTGAGAAATGATGGATGCCTTCATGTAAGCACACAAGAGCCGGGTAACTGCAACTGGTATCACCTACAGAGCAGAGGGAGGAGTCAAGATCTCAGTAAACAAAGAAAAATGGTGCAAAATGAGAAGACACAAGAAAGGGTATGTCTGAGATTATATTGCTTCGTGATAAGTAATCTGCTCTGCTCACACTGCCCTCCTGTCCTTGTTTGTGCCTCTGTGACTGCAAGGTGCGTCCCTCTGGCAGCCACCAGTTTTGTCTGCACCACGAGCGGCCAGCCCAGCGCTCAGGAAGGGCTCTGAGATTCTGGGGAATTTCAGAATTGTGGTGACAACAAAAATGTGCTGGCTGTGTTGAAAGCAAAACCAAGAATTTGAGGAAAAGAGGCTGAGAGCTCATCTTCTTGTATGTGGGTCAGCAGAGCTGAGAGTTTCAGCTGGTTTTATAACAACCTGCAGATCAAAGAATATTTGGACTGAAGCCAGCTGCCCATCCCAAGAGTGATATTCCCCATTCAGCCCTTAAAGCTCTTCCTTGGCTCTCTGATGCATTAACGTCCGTGAAGGAAAAACACGATGGGAAGCATCAGACAGGGACTACAGGGGCACGGAGAACCAGTGGGTAGGGATGGGGGAAAGAGATGCACGTGGGCATTCTGGTATGGGGACACAGCCAAAGCATTTATCTGGCAGAGCAATGGGGAACTCCAGCTCTGCAGAACGTCAGCCCCAGCCACCCCACCTCTTTTTTGCACAACAGGATGCAGGCAGGCATTTTTACTGCAGCTGCCTGAGTAGGATGGAGAGGAAATAGAGGATATGTAAGTGTGCCCCAAACCTTGCCTTTCAAGTCTAGGTGTAGGAGAGACCATGGGCAGTTTCCCCAAATAACCCTTTAGAAACAGATACTCTCTGAAAACAATCTGAAGTAGAAAATGGTATTTTTACCATTGGCTTAACGTTGCCCTAGGTTTATCTAATTCTTATCTCAAACATTGCGCCTCAGTTGCCTTGTAGGACTCCAAACACTTCCAAACCCATCTGTTTCCTATCGTGTGTGCAGAAAGATTTCTCTTAAACTTCCACTGGTTCCCACCAGCAAAGCCACTACCTCAGATCCAGGCACCTACCGGTGTTTGAAACGTGCTTGGCCCAGAGCACATCTATACATAAGGCAGCCAGCACACCCTGCACACACCAGCTCTGTTCTTCCCACTGGGGCTCTGCGAGAGCTGATTACAAAATGGAGGCTTTTATCAAGGCACATTACAGGCCCCCAGGCAGTGCGTTTTAGCATTTTAGTGATGTGAATAGCTCTCCCTCACTTGCTCAGTTATCCTTTCGTTGTATACCCAATGTATTTCACTATGCTTATATCTATGAGCAAGTTCAGGAAGAAAACAAAGGAAAAAAAAAAAAAGCAACTTCAGGTTTTTCCCAGTTTAGTCTACAAAAGGGACTTTGCATTTTTCCCTGTAGTTGATCTGTGTCGCATTACAGTGCAAAAAAAGGTTTACAGGACAGAAAACAGCAAAGATGAGAAACCGGAACAACAAAACTGAAGGGAAGTAAGAAATGTATTTAAATTTTATGTTGTACTCTCACCATCAGCAGGACTGAAAAAGAGTGTCTGTGTTAATGAAGAGCAAGCATTAAGCAACAACTCTTCTGAGTGATGCAGATATGAAGACTTCATACATATAAACTCTATTAACCCCTCCACTTTCTTAAAAATCAGTACCTTAGCTTCCTTCCCGTCTAGAGCTCTTGCCAGCTCAGAACTCTTACTCCCTTCTACTTTTAAAGTCTTTACACTCCAACTCCAGTGTTAAGAGAAATAACATCACCTCCATTAGTTTGTGGTAGGTTTTGAGATTTATTTCTGGGAAGGCTGTTGCCTCATCCTTGGCACTTCCTGATAAGTCATGAGAAACATCTGACACAGGGACTTTCTTGTTCCTCAAAATGACAACCGCAGCTGGAATGAAAATGAAAAGGGAGAAGAAAAAACAACAACAAAATCCCCACCTCATTAAATAAATCTATTTTCTAAGTGAGATGGTTTCCTTAGCTGGAGTTTTGGTAAATTAACTCAATTTTAACTTCTTAGAGATTTTCATTTTAGTCACTGCAGTATGTACTAATTAAGGAGATGGTAAGTTAGAGGTCCTAAGTAAAGACTTAAGTCTACTTTTGCTTTTTAAGATACTTTTATAAAAGTGAATGAGGATTTAAAGAATATACTGTCTTATGCTATTGTAGTTAATTCTGCTTGTAGAGGTTGAATGTTATGTGCTGCAGCCAATGTGTTTCAATTAGTTCAAAGCAGTGGGAATTCTGAATGCAAACAATGGGTTCTACTTTGTATGCAAAAATTGAACAGGCCTGTGGTGTAAGTGGGTGAACCTTGCAGCGTGTCCAGTAACAAGAACTGAAGAGCAGTGAAAATTCTGGTGTAATTAACCCTGAACTTAACAGAGAACATACTCAGACGTCCAACAGCAGCACAATATGCAGCAGCAGTTGCATGAGGGAACATGATAAAAGAATAACAAATTCACCTCCAACTGTTTGGAAGGAGGAAGAGAAAATGACCAGCCACCTAGACTGCAGATGGCACGCGTAATGGCTTACCTCTCAGCACTTCAGGAGAAGGACTGTCCTTACTGCGCTGAGAGCTGCCCCGAGCCAGGCACTACATCCTCAGGTACCACCCCCACGCTTGGCAGTACCTTCAGCCTCTCCGTTCACCGGTATGCACCGTGTCTCAGGATCAAACGGCTAATGACCATTATTTAATAACAATCAAGACTTGGAAACATGTCTTTTTTTACACTTGGGAGGTTAGGCAGCCCACCTCAATATCCCTCTGTGGGAGACTCACGTTCTGCAAGGCTCGATCTAGATTTGCTTATGACACTGACGAGTTTGAAAATGCAAGTATCCAATGGGGTAGAAAGTATAACTGAGTGAAAGCAGCTTAAAGCAGTGTCTATGAGAAGGGTGACTGCTCATTTGCCTGTGCTGCTCTGGGTGTTGATGTGAAAGTCTAACAGTAGTGCTTTGGAGAAGAGGGTTTTTCCTTGGAAACACAGCAGAGGTACACCAAGATCCCCAGGTGTGATCTGGCAACCAAGTTCCAGGGGTTCAATAAAGCATTTAAATGCTTCTTTTTATGTAATATTTGTGTTAAAATGTCCATGTTTAGGAAAGTAAAGGAAATTCAATACCCACACCTTGTAGAGTGCTAAGCTTATTAGAAATATCGATAGTTAGCTAGCCCTCTGAAGGCAAATTTTATCATTCTTCAGGTGCTAAGCTCTGAAAAAATGGGAATTTGTGCGCCTGAAGATAGAAACCTCTTCATGAACATGGATTTAGTGGCAGGTGAATGCCACGCCACAGTGAGCCTTTCTCATGATGTGTAATCACGGAGTTATTTCCCTGATAGAACAATCTTACTGGTGCATGGCTGAGGGGGACCTAACTACCCTGAGCGTGTGCAGTCTGCTCTGCTGAACAGACAGTCCCTGGTGGAAGTTCACCTCCTATGACTTGCTTTCTGCTTCCTATTATAATACCTTCTTAACTTTCTTTTATTTTGTTTCTCCTTGGTTTCTCTCTATTTTTCTCCCTGCTTTTGCTAGAAAATTCACTATGAGTCTACACCAGGTAGCAAACCCTTTGTCTTCAAAACATTCAAACCCTTTGAATGTTTCCTTCTGAAGTTCAGCCTGCACTATCGCACAGCTTCTTGGTGTGGGAGGAGGCAAAGTAGGATGTATGGAGGCAGAGTTGCTATGGGGAAAGAGAAGCAGAGGGAAGAAAGGTGGAGATATGCAAATGGATGAGGTGACAATGAAAGAAAGGATAGCATGCAGGCAGAAGCAATGGCAACCTCCCCATCTTGGTGGTTTGGCATCTCACAGTAAGGTGGAGGCCTCGCCATCTCTACAAATACTGCACAAAGGGTTTGCTCTGTCCTCAGTCAGTGTACCAGACTGCTGCTGCTGTTCTGCTTTAAAGCAGAACGTCATCATCACCTGATTTTTCCCCGTTTTCTCTTTCGGTCTTGCTGGTGCTTCTAGGTGAGACATTGACCCGTGTGTAGTTAAACATATCAACGTGCCTGCACAGATATGCGTGAGAAAACAAATGACAAAGCAAACAGATGACAGAACAAATGCGGCAGCAGCAAGGACTGAGCCTCACCTTTTAAAAGTTTTCTAGTTTCACTGCTTCCTAGTACAGATGATGTGGCATTAGGAACCTTGAGTGTGTACTTATGTCCTCACAGGGGAATACCAGAGCCGCAAGAAATCATGCTGTTCTTACAGTGCAGTTATGGAAGAAAGCACTGACTCTAATGGCAAGCAATTTTTGTCTTTGTTCTTCTGTATTTTAAGAGGCTTTTAGCTTAAGTGAAATTTGCTTACAGTGAGGGGAGCGGGTGAAGGTTCTCGTTGATGGTTTGGCCTTGTGCTGTGCCTATGCAGGAGAGCAGCTGTCTCTGTGCAGAGAACTGCAGCTCAGAAACGAGAGTGAATTCGCACCTGTCCAGGGGCTCCAGCACAACCACGTCACAGCATGGCCAGTGCCATGGCTGCATGGTCCAGGCTGGAAACTTCTTCCCAGGCTGTCTGAGGATTTGCCTTTTTGAAATGGTCCTGAAAATGGTTTTTTGTATGGCTGTGTTGTAAACAGTTACACACGGAAGATGGCTCAAGGCCACCTGCATGGAGGTGCTGCTACATGCATGCAGGACTTACCAGAAGCAGAAGGTTGCAACAGAGATTAAATGTAGTTCACTTTCCATGAAAAAGTGATCTGAATAATCTGGCAGCTTTTCACGTTTGTGATATTTTGGACCATGAGCACAGTTTTAAAGAAGCTGTCAGTCAGAAAGAGAAATGTTCTACCCTAGAGAAATTGTTGAGTCAGCTCGAGTTTACAGTTCCAGCAAGTGGAGGTAGGCTAAAGAAAAGGCAAAGATCAGAGCTGAATTATGGCTGCAGCCAAGTGCCTGGGCATGATGGTGGGCTGAAGCAGCATTCCTGCTAAGAACATGTTAGCAAAACCCTTAGATTAAGAGAGCAGCAAGGAAGCTTGCATCAACACATACCACCTCAGCACCTTGGTTCTGCTATTTCATCAAACACACCGCTTTTGGCTGCGCCTTTCTGCCTCACTCCCTTGTCCATCTGGAAGAGGGGAAGGAAGGGACTCTCCAAACTATGCTGTAGAGAGGCTATCAGGCGTCGTTCGTAAGATACAAGGGCTGCTCTGAAAGTTATTTCTATTTTTCCTCCTATGTCATTATGTTGGCCCACAACACCAGAGGTGGATGTTGGTGGGATGGCAGCAGAGGTTGAACCTTCCTGCCAATATTCTGTTCCATCTTGTTGCTGTGGGACAGACAGCAGCAGAGGGGCAGTCTGACACAATGGTGTCTAACATGGAAGTGTGTATGGAGCAAAGGGGTGGAACTGAATTCCTCCATGAGGAAAAAATGGCACCCATTGACAGTCATTGATGACTGCTGATCATTTATGGAGACCAAACAGTGGCTGTGAGCACAGTGAGGAGTGGGTGGTGCCTTTCAGCGGTGGTGACAGTGACTGTGGTCACCTCCGCTGGTGCAGATTTTTATGAGTGAGGCATGCAGGCTCCTGTTCATCGTTGTTCATCTTGTTCATGGCTGTCAAAAAAGCATAGCTAATGGTGGTGCCTGTGTTGAAAAACAGTTTTGTAGCTGAGAATGTGCTCTATCAAACAGCATTATTGTGCTCTTTGTATCTGTTGCAGTTTCCATGGAAAGAAATAGGAGGCATTACTTACAGTGGACATCAGATTAACTGCAACAGAGCATCAGACAGCCCCCTGCCCAGGAGTCACGTAGTACAGCCGCTGTTTTCTTCCTCATGGTGTGGAGCTGTTGCCTTTCTCAGCACTCGGCAGTTTCTCCTGCACCGCTTCTGAGCCCAGCATCTCCCTGCAGGGCGCTCCCCCAGCCCTGCCCTTGGGTGGAGGCCCCGCTGCTGCCGCCCTCCCAGGTGGGAGCACGGAGCGCTGGGTGTGGGTGCTCTGTGGGGGCATCTGCGGGCAGAGAGCGAGGCAGGAAAAGCAGCCGAAATAGAAACAGCCAGTGCTGCTTGAGACAGATCGGTAGCCCTGAATTTACCACATCCTGCCTTGAGATTTGAACACAGCGACTGTCAGAGGAGAAAA
>WBMW01001149.1:165390-189786 GCA_013396635.1 Penelope pileata | reverse complement strand
AAAAAAAAAAAAAAGCCAAGTCTTGCCAGAAGGGAGCGGAGGAGATGCCCTAAACGCTTCCTACTGAGATCGGCAAGCGGTCAGCCCGGAGTAACCAAATCGCAGAGCGGTTTGGGTTGGACGGGCCCTTNGGGGGCGGCCGCGCGTGGCCGTGGGGCGCTCCCGCCGGCGGCAGCCCGGGGCCCGGCGCCACGTCAGGGCGGCAGCTGCCGGGCGGGAAGCGGCCGCCGAGCGGGCGGAGGTAGGTGCGGGTGGCGGGGCGGGCGCGGATAACCGAGAGCTCCGGGTCCGTCTCCCTCCGGCGCGGGGCCCGTCGCAGCCCGCGGGTGCGCGGGGCGGGACGCCGTTCTCCTTCGCTCTGCTTTTCTTCTGCCCTTCTCCAGCGGCGTTACCCGCTCCTGGCAGTTCTGCCCGCTCTGTGTTACTGCACCCATGCAGGCTGTGGTGAGATAGCCGTCCGGTGAGTGCTGCAGCCTCTTCAGCACGTGCTCCGAGCGCTGGAATAGCGTTTGAAGGTGGATTGGGCACTCACAATAGGTGCTGACAGCCCTTCTGTCTAAATTTCTTTCATATTCATCTATTAAAATCAGTATAGTTATTTTAAAAGAGGATTAAACGTTGCTTGAGGAGTGAGGTGCTGGCACAGCTGCCCAGAGAGCTGTGGGTGCCCCATCCCTGGAGGTGCTCCAGGCCAGGTTGGATGGGCCCTGGGCAGCCTGATCCGGTGGGTGCAGCCCTGCCCACAACAGGGGGTTGGAACTGGGTGATCTGCAAGGTCCCTTCCAACCCAAACCGTTCTGTGACTGAGGAGAATGAGAACTGCCAGGACTGGTGCATACACTGGCTCCCCAGAGTGCTGCCGGGCTTGGGCTCTTGAAGCACTGGATTTGTTCTGAGCAGATCTTTACCCCATGATCAGCTGCTGGTAGGAATTGCTGCTTTCTGCCATTGCCACCTGTGCTTCCTAGGGATGGGCGGCTTTCTGGGAAGCCTCATGTGCTGGATGCTCCCACCTCATGGGGCAGAGGCTTTCAGAGGACCACAGGGGACGGGAGCTGGGTGGTTTGTAGCCCATCCTGCTGTGATCTGTGTGTAAAATAATGCCTTGCAGGGAGCCAGAAGTTCAGGTTTTAAGATGTGGGCACTTTAAAATTACCAGTAAAAGTACTAGTCTGCTCATTTTTTGACTTCTTTGAAGTCAGTCCACGCGTAGGTGGATAATTCAGCTGTGATGGCGTGCATTTAAAATAGTGACTGCTGGTTTTTAGTGTTCAGAATTGTTTCAATCTAGGTAGTTGGGTTGGCTGCCAGTCTCCAGAGCTGACTTGACCCAGCAACAAGACATTTCCATAGAATGTGCTGTGTTCCAAAAATAACGTACATGAAATAGAATGTCACAGGTATCGGCAAACAAAAACAGGAGCGTAGCGACTCTTGTCTCCCTGGGATCGAGGATTTGCCGTGGAAATCATGTCGTTCCATAATGCATGCTGATTAGCATGCTAATTGCAGCTTCAGGTTAATCATCCCTGTACAAGAGTGCATGTCAAGTCTTTCTTCTCATCCCACCCGCAGGGATAAGCCTCTAACAAGCTCTGATCCCTCAGCCACGTCTGCGCAGCAGCGCTTTCCTGGGTTACCCTGCCTACATCCCAGACCATTCCCAGATGGCCTCAGTTCTGTGTTCCAGCACTGGGGCATTTTCGTCCTGCAACTTCTTTGTACAGAAATGCCCAGCATCGCTGCGTGTAAATCGAGATCAGAATGTGCATAGTTGCAAATGAATATTTACTTTTGGCTGACGAATTTCAAAAATATTATTTTCAAGCAGAGGTCACTGTTGGCTGCTTTTGTGACTTCCTTTTTGGATGCTCATAAGCCAGTGAAGACTTAAACTGCTAGGATTATTTTTTCTGTAGATGAAGGGACTAGAAAACAGCATAAGTTATCTACGTATTTCTGTAGACTGAGCTGCAGGAAGGCAATATGTTGTTTTTATTTGAAGTTAGCACTTCAGATGTTTACATTGAGGATTCATTTTGTTCTGGCTCAAGCAGTATCCATATGCTAACGTAACCTGCAAAGCAAACACGCTTTCCAAAGCAGAACTGAAGGGCTTGAGGAGACTGCGCTCCTCGGGTTTGTCCTTGCCCTCCTGTTTCTCAAAGAGGTCTCGGAGCTGCCTGGCACAGCGTCTGCCTGGCTCCCAGAGTGCCTGAAGCGTAGCGCGTCTCCGGGATGGAGCAGGATGCTGCCAAGTGCCTGATGTGGAGCTGCTGCAGCCGAGCATCAGCGCTCTGAGGAGATCAGGGAACCGGGACACCTGGCACGCGTGCTGTAAAACACACACACTGACAGGGTCAGCTGTTGAGGTGTTTGGTTTTTTAAAAGTGTGCCCCGAAGAGGAACCAGCGCTCACCTTTCCACAGCAAGCTGGTGGCGGTGGGACTGTGAGGGCAGGCTGTGTTCTGCTGGTCAGAACCTGGCTCCTGCTCCCTGTGCCAGAGGGTTCAAACCCCCACCTCCCCATCTCTGTGGCTGCCGCTGGGGCTGAGGGAGCCGACTGGGAGCAAACTGCTGTCCCTGTGGTTAGCGTGGGCAAGCTGCCAGAACCCGAAACGGAGAGCACCGACCGGAACGGGGCTCTCGCGGTGCTCAGTGTGCTGTCCTTGGTGTGGCTGTGTGGGGGTGGGTGCCTTGGCAGGTGTTCATCCCTGTCACACCGACCTGTCCACAGACCGCGGGGGCTACAGCCCAACCTGCAACCCTGCCGAGTCTTCTTCCACAGCCTTTAGCAAAGGGAGGCACAGGAAGAGATAAGGCTGTATGTTCACACAGTCTTTTCACTTGGGTCTTTAAGATGGAAAGTTTGGTGTCTAAACTTATTTTGAAGCTCCTTTGTTCAAAGAGACACCGCATCTTGTCGTTGGCAGCCTTGTTTGAGGTCGTGAGGGCGATGGGCAGCCCGCTGGCTCTGACTGCCTCGCCAGGTCCAGCTGCAGAACACTGCCACTGCAGGAGTTGTGTAACTTTACAGGCTGTCACATTTCTCTTGGAAAAAAGCAAATCCAAGGGGTACCAGCTTCCGACACTCCGTGGCGTGCTGCTTACAAGGAGGTAGTCCTCCTCTGAGAGACCAGGGGATGCATTGCCAGCTGCTTTGCTGCTGCCTTCTCCTCCAGTTCTTACCATCCCTTCTCCTTCAGTGGCACTTCTCTGTCTCTTGGTTGTTGTATTGAAATAACTGAGCAGGCAAAACTGCTTCATTGTATTTTTAAACACAAGCTACTTTGAAACAGGCTTCAGATAAAGGAGTGCTTTGCCTCTGATTCTGGAATCAGTGTTGGTAACATTGTAGGTAGGTCAGAGTGGATTTGCAGTGTCCCTGCAGATACCGATATATGACTGTTACACCTCCCATGTGAGTGAGTATTTATTGAACTGCTGTAGAATTGAAGTCACTTCCAAGCATTTCCCTAAATCATATAGGATGCAAAATCAAAAGGTCAGCACTGAGTTCCAGCAAGCTTGCTCAGGGCTGCCCGGCTCCAGGCAGAGACAGCAAAGAGCCTGACTTCTTGGTGACCTTCTCCAAGGGAGGCTGCTGCTGGGTCACCATGAGGGCTCAGCCTCCTAGGGCCTGGGCTGCAGCCTGTGACCATCCATTTTTGGAGCTCTTTCATTCCTTGTGTCATTTCTGCTTAAGTGCAGGAACATTGGACATATGTATTTAGATGCTGATGTACAGAGTGCAGTAGTCTAACAGAAAAACTGAGTATTCAGACTGTGGTAGTTGTAGTTGAGACTTTTCTAGTGGCATCTTAGTGTTAGGTGTTTATGAACTGGGATCACTATCAAGCCCTTAAATGTTTCATACTAAGTTTAGTAAATAAGAAAAGACTGAGTATTCAGAAAATGAATACTGGAATGCTCTGGGATTTCCAGTTTATGTGTTTTGGAACAAATATGGAATAGGGATAAGAGGTAATTAAAAAAATCACTTTTGGATCAGCTTTAAGCTTACTTTGCAGAAGGAAGACGCATTAAGTCTAGCTGTTTGGAATGCTACCACAACCTGCTAAATGGAGGCATTTTAGAACAGTTCAGAAAGAAAAGCAACCTGGCAAAGGTACCCAGGCTGTCAGGTGCCTGCAGACGAACACTGCAAAGAGCTGGGAGCCTTCTGCTTCCTTGCTGCAAAGTAGTAGTGGTGTGACTTGATTATATTTAAAATGTTTTCTGTTTTCCTTGGAATTGCTGGGTCCAACAACTCTTTTCTGCCATCCTTCTGTGCTCAGAGCCCTTATTGAAAACATATGGGGTTTCTCCGTGAGGAGACCACAAAACCGGCCTTTGATAGTGTCCCTTGAAAAATCATGTGATATTTGCTCACTTTCTCTGTCATTGTTCAATTACATGGCTCTGTCAGGACAGCATGCCTGATGTGCTCCTAAGCTGTCAAACCTCTGAGGATAAAGTGTTTGTATCAAGAGCAAATGGTGCTGTTTCCCGTGATGTTTTACATCTTGTGCATGTGTACCACACATTAAATGTAACTGTAAAGGCATGCGCTAAATAGATTGGTTTAACTTCACTTTTCTTCAGAATTTTTTGGAGGTTGGCTGCCTTCTTGGTGCTCTTTTCTTGTTAACTAATATGTTACGTGGTGGATGAATAGGATTCTTTATAGAATTATCTAAAACCGGGCACTGATTTATTTGGAAACAAAGGGTTTCTTTAGAGCTAAGTTTAAGCTGGCATTGCCATGAATCCTAGAATTATTCTACATTTAAATGAGAGAACAGTGATGCACTTGTACTTGTGCTTTGAACAGCACAGAGCTGTTGACCAGAGACTTAAGGGCTGCTGAGCAAATCTTTCTAGGTTCGTTTGCTGAAGTTTCCAAGTCTGTTTTTCTCTCCGTAAGCTGACAATGAAAAGCCAAGTGAAAAAGATGTTATGTCCTGTGTTAACCAATTTATGTGGAGGTATGCGAGTTGTTCTGCAGTGTGATTTAAAAAAAATCTATAGAAACCCAGTGATCTGTAGCAATTTGAATGTGTACTTTTTCTCTGTTTTAGTTTGGGGTGCGTGGGATGTAGTGTATAGCAGCAAAACAATACCTCACTTGTTTATAAAAAAGCTTGGGAAGAAGCAGTGAGAAAGAAGAAAATATTTACAGTAGTTTTCTACCCAGTTAAAATCAGAAGGCAGACTGAAAAGGAAAGAGTTCATCTACTGCTCAGGCCAATTAAAAGTAAGTTTTGCTGCTTGGACTTTAATTTACACATCCAAGGCAATGTAAATATGAAGTAGAAGCTTGACTTAGCCTCTCCAGTTGCAGACCTTCAGATTCATGATCCACTTGTTTTTGCTTATGGCGTCTGGGTGTTTAAGCACATTTTGTGTGAATTGACAGATGCTATTAGAAATGCACGAACAGTCTTCAGACATCAGACTTGTAGAGTACTTTGGCAGAGCGTGTCGATGATGCCTCTCTTGTAAGTGCAGCTCTGCAACACGCGCTGGCCAGGATCCTCAGTTCAGACACTCTCATGCTTGATGCCCTCAGCCCTTCTTCCTGTTAATGATCTGGGAATAAGACCAGAACTGTGTAGCTTCTCTCAAGTATTGAAAGGTATCTAGAATTTCCGTGAAAACAGTTTAATTGTATTTTTTTGTTTTAATTGAGGTTGTTTTATTCCCACGTTTCATGTATATTTCTTTATAAAGATCCAAAATAGTGGTGGAAGAAGGAATGGCATAACATTTGCAGGGTTTTACTCAGAAATGGGAGAGCAAACTTGTCGACACGTGCAAAAATCTGTTTGATGTTTTATGTAGGGGCAGCACTTGAGATGACCTGAAAGAAATACCATCATCAGCCACCCAGTCAAAGTCAGGGCGACGGTACAGGGAATCGTGCTGGGTGCGTGGTGTGCAGAGGTTAAGAAACCAAACAGTCTGATAAGGAACGTGTACATGCTGAATATTTCCACAGGTGCACTGGCAGCTCCTGTGCTCCAGAGCAACGGCCTCGTCAGGCACAGAGGCTGGCCCTGTGCCTCAGAATACAGAGGTGCTCTTCAGTGACAGTTCCCCACCCTCAGACATACGCACAATTTGACCCGTAGGGGAAAAAAAAACAAGTTGCATCATGTTAATAAGAAATTAGGAACTGGCAGTAAGAAACTGTAACGCTCTTTGTCTTGGTGGCTGCTTTATGACTCGGAAGCTGGAAGAGATTGACGGCTTGGCTGCTTGGCCTTCTGCTTTTTTTCTGCAACTGCATACGAGTCAGAAAGCTCCTCGACATAGGTCTTCATTTTGGGGAGGAAAAATAGAAGAGTATTACTAGTTGTATTTCAAAGTGAATGTTGCTAATAAATGAAAGCTTTGTGATTGTTTGCTGCAGTCTGTTTGCAGACCTACAAAAGACATCCATATGTCACATCAGATGTCGGTGAGCATGGTAAAGGTGCAGTCTTGAATCAGTGCCTGGTGCCTCAGCTGCTGATGCTGTCTCTCTGGCCTGCTTGTTGCTGCAAAGAACTTACACCTGCCTGGTAGCTGAGACGGGCCGTGCTGCGCTGGGCTGCCAGAGTTGATCTGTCCTGCCTTGCTGTCAGCCGTATGGATGCCAGTGATGTTCCTCGTGGTTTGGCATAGGGTAAACCCGTGTTGCCCCACCAGTCGAGTTCCAAGTCCTGCTTTTGGACCAGGCCACCCAATCCTTTCTACATACCACATTTTGGTTCACTTTACTGGGTGATCCTGGGGAACATGAACTGCCTTCCTTTCAGATGCAGCCCAGCTGGAGCATGTTCTGCAGGAGCCGCGTGCCCGCCAGCAGCAGGTGTTCTGCGTGCAGGACCAGGCTGGAGCTGGCTTCAAGCAAAGCCTACAAATCCTGCCAGGCCAGCACGTAGGTGGTCCTCCACATCAGCTGTCATCCGTTCTCTGGATGTGCTTTTCTCATACTGCATTACTTGCTGAAGTAGGAACAAAAACTACAGCAAAAGCAGATGCAGGCACCCGGAAACAGCTTCTTCTTTTGACTTCAGATGCAACTTTGTAGGTAGTTGCTCAGGGAAGCATAACACACCGCTAAGTGTCTTTCCCTGCAAATGGCAACCTCATTTTTCATCTTTCTTTGCCCCTCTTTCCTGCCTATCACTTGACTTCCCCTAGTGCTTCCCCTCACTGTGCTTTCATGCCACTATTCTTCCCTCTTACTTCTTGTTTGCCACCATCTTTCGTAGAACATTGCTTCCAGCTGTAAGTTTGTGGTCTCAAGAGGCCATCTAAAATGTCTGTGCCCCAAAGGTGAAATCTGTCTTTTATTAAGTGTTTGCCCCAGCTGTTTTTAAAGGTCTTTTCTTGTGGAACAGCTTCCAGCTTCAGTGCCCTTCCTTGTTTGGTTGTTATTGTTGGGTTTTGTTTTTTAAGTGTTCTTGCCTCCCCTCCTTGTGTGTCTAACCTGAATCTTTGCTGTGCTCATTTTAAGCTCATTAGGATTTGTCCTATCCATGCTTGACTGAAGAAGAAGAGACAATTCTCTTCCTGTAGCAGTCTTCTGACACAGCAGCCATCCCTCAGGTGGTTTTCCCCTGTCCTGCCCTCTAGCTTGTACTCCCCACCCCACCCCTAGGTCATATTTTTCAGACTACTTTGCATTCTCACTGCTGTTCCCTAGACCCTTTCTGGAGGGTCCACATCTCTCCTAGGCATTCAGATGCAAACAGATTAAAGTAGAAAGATTTTTTTCAGTTCAGCTGATAATGTTCAGGCATTGCACTCCAACACTTTTTTTGCTCTCTTGTAACAACGTTTGCCTTCCTTACAACAACTTGGTACTTGTCTCCTGTGATCCCCTGTAGCCTCCAGCCAAGTTGTTTCTCATCTTGTATGTCTGTGTTTGACGGTTCCTGCCTGTGGGAGGTATCTTGTACATGACATCTCACTCTGTCCTTCCATATTACTACTCTATCCTGACAATTGTATGTTTAACCTTTGTTTCTCACATCCTGAACAATTAATTCTCCCTGCATTTGTAGTTTGATTGTTGAAATATCTCGAGGCAGTTTCAAAGCCTTGCTAAAGGAAAGATGTGACACCTGTGCTTCCTCTTCTACCTATCTGGAAGGCCTGTCAGAGGAAGTTAGCAATGTGATTGAGCAAATCTCTTTTGGCTACTAGTTAAGCTTAAGGTGCTGCTAATTCATTTGTTCTGGATTTTTTTTCCCTGGGAATTTGATGTTAAACTGATTTATTGGATCTGTAATTTCATTTTAACTAAGGTGGGTGATATGTTTGCCCTTTTCCAGTTTTCTGATATATTACGTTGCTTACCCTTCATGAGTGACCTATAACTGAGCTACATCCTAGAAGGAAATTCATCAGGCCAGACAGCTTGTAAATCTCTGATTTGCCTAATGTTCTTACCTTCTTTTTGTTTTGTTTTGTTTTGCTTGCTTTTGTTTTGTTTTACTTGCTTGCTTGCTCCATTGTACACGTACATGCGCACATGCTCTCCTTCGGGATGCAGGGCTGCAAGGTTTTTTTTAAGATAAAAATTTATAGCTAATAAGCTTTTTTTGTTGCTACTCATTTTTTTTTATTTGCATTATAACTCTATCTTAACCATGCTGATTCTTGTAGCTGTGTACTCCTGCAGGTTTTGTACTTATTGCTAGCAATTTGACCACGTTTCTACATCCTCTATCTGTCCTGAGTGACTCAGATCCCTGAACACAAGACCTAGACAAAGAAGTCTCTTACTACAGCTTCTGTGATTTGTTTTTACAGGGCACAAGGTCAGATTATCATGTTCTATTGTTCCTTGAAGGAAATTGCTGCTTTCTTGTCTCTCTTTTAGTAGTTTTTCTTGCAAGATGTGCCCTGAGTGTGTTGACGTTTGTCTTCCTTACATTTGCGGGCTCCCTCCCTTGCCTCCCATTTCATGAGTTTTAGTGAGCTTGTCTTCTGAACTGGTTGATCTCCATTTGCCTAGAAACAAATTTAAGGATCTGCTGCTTTCCATATTTTCTGCTTTTTTTTTAAATTTAAAAAATTGCTGATTTTGAAACAAAAGAAGTCTGGGTCTAAAGCATGAGAGAGCTTCATGCCAATTCTCAGGCCTTTGTTCCTGATACCAAGCAAACATCAAGATACCAGATGTTGTTAGATTCCCATTGTAGGCTTTTCTACTCTGTTTCCAACTTGTAAAATGTTTGATAGCTCGATCTGAGATACCATACAGATAGCTGGTGCTGTCAGATACTTCAAAGTGGCCACATCACTGTTCAAACTGACGAGCCCTGCCTGCCCAAGCAGCTGGTTCCTGCAGTGCTTCAGACCCCGGGGGCCACAGCCTTGTGTTGCCCATCACTATTTTCATGCCAGCGAATTTACTGCATTGGGTAACATCACTTTGAAAATGAAATAGAGAGTGAGCGTGCTTTCAGTTGGACCCTTACTGGGTGTCCCCAGCCCTAGTCAGCAACCTGCGTCCATCTGTGATAGGCTCAGATTGCCTTCTACACGTTGATCATCCCACCAAGCTGCTATGCTGCATCCAAGCTCCTCCAGCTGTGGATTTAGGCCCAAGATTTAGGTCCATTGCTTGTTCCAACAGTGGTAAGCAAAATTTTTAACAAAACCACGTCATTAGAGTTAACAGCTCTGTGACCTGAGTGGCCTAGGAGATTGTTTCCCATCGCTGTTTTCAGAAGGGAATGCCAACTGCATCCCACTCTGGAAAGAGAAGAAATCCTTCACGTGTCCACCCTCAGTGAGAGCAGTGAAGGTAGGTGCTTGCTGTTGACTTTTGGAAAGCCAGTGAGTGAAAAAGGCCAGCACGAGTATTCCCACCCCACTATGGGGAGTCAGTCCAGGCAGCCGTTCCTTCGAATTGAAGCGTCAGCGTAAAGGGATGGATCTGACCCAAGTCTTAAGAGCTAGGAAGGGAAAGATTCTGAAAACGTAAGGGACTGTTAGGTGGTCCATTGAGCATGATTATAAGGGTGTGTGCAAAAATGCATGGATGTAGGTGTAAATTTGTGTCGTTGTCTTTGTCATGGGTAGCCACTACACACTCGAGGCTGCATCAAGTACGCATTATGCTGGATGTGTTGCACAGGATTAACAAAGGTGACCTCTTTCCTAAAGAACTGTACTCTGACTTTCTCACTGATGAGATGAGACAAGTTACAGCTGCAGTGTGAGAAGGATCCACTTCTACTAACGTCCCCAGCCACATGAGACTTACAGAGATTTGGATGTTAATTTTTTGCACCCCTTCATATCATGTACCTAACTGGCGATTACAGTAGTTTTAGCAAACTAATTCCCTGAGCATATTGATGCATGCAGCTAGACACTCGTAGGGAGCTGCAGTACCCCTGGGGTTGGTGAGTGGTCTACCAAAAATGTGCCTACAAACTGATGGTGCTGCTGCTGCTCGGCTGGTACACAAATGAGCTATCAGTGCTAGGGCTGGGCTGCTTTCAGGAGAAAGTAGGACATGCAGTTCTTTGTTTGAAATGGACCAGTCGGGATTTTTTTTTTTCTAGCTCAATAAAAAGGCAAGTAATTCTGCTCCACTGCGGTATAATGACTAAGAATTTGAAAGATGCAAGGTCTTTTCCTCATTCTACTGGAAAACCTTTCCATGTCCTTTGGTTGAATCTTTTAGCGTGTGTTGCAGGTACTTTTCTATTGCTATTCCCATGCTTTTCAATGTTGTAGGTCTTAATTTTATTGTTCAATGGAATCTGTACAGGCTTGGCCGAGAAAATGCTGCTACAGGCAAAGAAAATGCTACTTAGTCTATTTATTGGGATCCAGAGCTGGGTTGGTTAAATTTATGCTCCTCAGCCAGTGTCTGGGATTTTGTTTCCATAATCTGACGACTTTCCAAATTTGTGGCATGTTCTATGCCAGCATGCTACAGAACTAACCACAGATCAGTGTCAGACCTGTTTTCTTTCTAAGGCTCTTCAGTAAATTGACTGCTTAACTTTTCAGGTCTAGGTAGATTATGTAGCAGTATTTTAAAACTTTCTCCTAACGTAAAATAAAAATCCTGTGGTTTTGGTGTTCAGAAGATACCAATAAGTATTCTCTGAAATAACTTCTTATTACTCTCTTAGTAAACCTGGACCCAGCCCAGTATATGCGTGCATGTATATGTATATACACTTTTTTTCTTACAAAATAAATCTCCATATATTTTTCACTTTGTTATACAGTAAAGGAGTGG
Organism: Penelope pileata; assembly: GCA_013396635.1. Lineage (NCBI taxonomy): Eukaryota > Metazoa > Chordata > Aves > Galliformes > Cracidae > Penelope > Penelope pileata. The sequence goes on along the minus strand of WBMW01001149.1, from coordinate 178,523 downwards.
GAGTTCTGCACATTTTCCTGTCTGTTCCACCCAACGCTACAGGAAGCCATGGGCTGTACTCTCCTCTTTCCTGGACACACAATAAAATGAAGATTTAATCCCATGTAAACTCAAGATCTAATTCACACATCTTCATGTTTTCATACTCCAACAAATCTAGCATCCACACAGGTATTGTTTGTACCTGTCCACCATGCTGGGCATGTTAATGCTTTTAAGTTTGCATTTTTGTGGAATGTCCAAAACGTCTTTCTCTTTGGAGTTAGCTTAATGCTTTGTGTGTTCTCTTTTTGTCTCCCTCACCTTCTAGTCCTTTTGTTATTTGATGGAGACTCTGCTACCACTCCGTAATCCAATAAAAGTGCTAACTTGTTCTGGCTTACGTGATTTGAGACATCCGTCCCATAAACAAGATTTTAAAATCTGATACTAGTTTAACTATGCAAGTTCACAATGAATGCAATAAATTGTATATGAAAAGCTTTACTGAGCAGTTATCTGTGCAGCAACACTGGAGCCAGGAATCAGCAGTACAAACGGCCATCTTGATTGCACCAGCTTTTTAAGAATTAGCTATTTTTCCCTTAGTACTTCAGCGTTTCTCTTGTCAAAATTAGACATTATTCTTGTGAGAGTGAGAAACTGACATTGCTGCGTTTTCTGATTTTGAAGACACATCTGAATCAATAGCGGAAGCAGATGGGTGAAGGAACAGAAATATCCACAATTACCCTGACTTTATTTTAATGTGTTTCTCCCCAAAGGGTAATGCGGAGCCAGGAGGAAGCATGGTAAGGGGCCCATGGCAGACAGGCAAACTGAAAGGACAAGGAAGCTCTAGGAAGGAAATTGCATCATGGTTTCATGAGTTAGTCTTGTCATAGGAACCAACTGCAATTTCAGTGGGTTAGGCAAGGAGCACTTGGCTTGACATCTGCCTGCCGCCTCGCATTTCCCAGCAGAGGTACCAGACCTCTCCAGTCTTTGTGCGTTGTTGGCTGCAGGTAGGCATACAGTGGTGGCAAAGAAAAAATTGATCCAAGTGTAGGGATAAATAAAGGTGAATGATGAAACAGTGTTTCCAAAGTGGGTATTTTGAAGGGCTGTTCTTTGCTGCACTTTATATAAATGAAAGGCGCATTGGAATCAGAAGCAATTTGGTGTAGTAATCTGCTAGTGATTCATCCCAAACTTGAGTGGAAGTGGAGCTAGGGTGTCACGGATAAGTGTTTGAGCGCTGACACGGTACCTGCCTCAGACTAAAGTTAAATCAAAAAGTTAAATTGGTTAAACCAAAAGTGAAATACACTAGCACCCTCCTCCAACACCTCTCCTGTTAGCTTTGTTCAGTGTGGTGCATTTTCCAGTTTAGCTGTCCTCACCGACGCTGCCATTGCATCCCAAGCGAGATTGATTTTTGGTAGTTGAACGTTGTGCAGATGATGAACAGCTCCCGTAGTTTACTGTACCTGCAGTAGCAATATACTTATTGCATGCTTCAGGTCATGAGATGTACGACAATTTCAGTTCTCATGGCTTTAAAAAATTGTTTGTCCTGCTTCTAGAACAAAATTGTTCCTGCGCTTAATTGGAAGATTTATGAAAACATTTAATGAATCAATTCGACATCAAGTAAGATTGCCAGGTAATTACAAAGCTTTGGCATTTTGTTCTTTTGTGTTCTTACGCAAGCTTGAAATTGTTCTGTCATCTACAAAAAATTACTTTAATTTGTGTAGCGCTGATGGAGAACACCGTACTTGGAGTAGGACATTTTCTCATGTCTTCCAGAAGGAAAACAGAGTAGTTTAGATTTGTGTGCAGGAGCACATTCCTACGAAACATTTGACTACTTTGAATGATGACTGCAGGAAAATAAAATGTCTTTTAAATAGTTTGCTTCTTGTTTTCCCTTTGAAATAGCTGTAGGAAAATGTAAGCAGGTAAAATTTTGTGTCGACTTCTCCAACTTTAGTATTCCCATTCCATGCAGTAACCTACAATATCTTTCCTTGTTCTTTGTGTTCTTTACCGCCCAACACCACAGTAGCTAACATCAAAAAAATTGCTGACTCGAAAGATTAAATATTGACACCCACCCTTTAAAAACTGCATAATGAAACAGTGGTCTTGAGTTAACATTGAGATTAGGAGGATTTACTTAATTTTAGTTATGTTTCATACTTAGATCTAGTTTGTCTCCAGATGAACGATATATTTTTAACTGGCTTCTGCTAGATTGCCATGTTATTTCTTACAAAAAGAAAGATAAGTTTAGTTTAGTAGAGTCCAAAAGTTGAGCATCTGTCCTCTGCCCTACTTTTTTCTTGGACATCCTCCTGTATTGTATTGGTTTTTCCTGGTGTAAGAGGACAGGATGTACGCATCTTTATATAAATCTGTTACTGAAACTCACTTAATAGTTCAGACCCATGTAAACACATAAAACAGTGACCCACAACTCCAAGGACTGAACAAGAGAGTGCTTGGAGAACAGCAACAAAAATAAACACTCAGACTCTGTAGGTGGAAATATATATTCTCTGTGGATTGGGAATAGGCTGGGCATCGGACAAACACGCGGAAATGGCTAGAATAACCAAGTAAACAAAGTAAGGACAGAAAATAATAAACTTCTACAAAATTTCCCTTCAATCTCTGTCCTTTTAGGATGGAGATACAGCTTCCTGCTTTGCTAGAGGGTCTTTGAAATTGTTGCTATGTGTTCTCTGCTCTTGAATTGGTGTGGACCAGTGCGATAGCAGAATGCGTGCATCTTTTGACGTAAGCAATTTGTTAGAGATATTAATAGAATGGTAAATCCAAATCTGGTCTGTTCTGTAAATCTTAGACTGCCTTTAAAGTGCTGCTATTTTGGAAAAAGGCTGTGAGCAAATGGAGCAAATGAAAATAGGAAAACAACTGTCAGAGAAGAATACCACTGATGCATCCTTCCTTCTGTCAAGGCTTCTGAGCCCTGCTGTGCCTGTGCTTATTTCCTATGGCTTCGTACACCAGGAACTGAGAGTAGCTTGAGAGCAGAGAATCTGGGTAATGAGTGAACCTTCCTGATCTCTTGCCCACTAGAGAAGGTATCGACTGTGGAGGGAGTAGGAAAACAAAAGGGGAAAAAAAAAACACCCATTCTTGTTCAATTTCATTTTAAGAGAATACTTGGACAGATGAACAACCAGTAAATAGCTTGAAAATGCAAATACAGTAGTTGTGTTTCGCCCATCTCTATGATTTGGGGAAGAATTCTTGACATTCTGGGTAGACCCCACCTACATAACACTGTGTGCCAAAGCATTTGTTTACCAAAGCGTGTTTGTTCACCCGAGCCTGGATTTGCAATTCTAGTTGAACGTGCTGTAGCTGGGATTCAGCAGGCTGAATTAAGAAACATCCATACAAAATTACCACTTTGAGAGCTTTTTTTATTATACTTAGCCTAGCTTTAGTATACCTTCCTGCACATACTGCTCAGATCTTGGCATACTCAGCTGGCTGACCTGTTTTATGAAACTGTTCTTATAAGCTGAATAGCAGAGAGTCTATGTTAAGAACAAAATGCAGGTCTTATCATACTGCGAGTTGGGAGGAGGGTTTTTTTTAGCAACTTGCTCTGATACTTCAAGAGGTGTATTGGATAACTTCAGCTTCAAAGCCTTTAACAGCACAGTAATTGATTGGTGCGATGTACGTGTGTCTACTGACACTTGCCCCAGAACATGCTAGCACATACCAGTAAACCAGATATTTGACGTGTAAGTTCATTGACATGAACTTACTTTGCACATATCTGTAAAGTGACCTGTTATCTTTGGTGTTTTGTTATACATGGTTGTTTTGTTTTGTTTTTGTACAACTCTGTAGGGCTTAAACTGGTAAGTCAGCTCCAGTGTGCTTCTTTTCCTCATATACTTGGAACCTATGTAAAACCTGTGTAAAATTTCCATGTAAGCAAGTGGCTCGAGGCAACATTGACAGTGTAGATCTCTAAGATAATGGAAAGCTGAAGTAAATTAGGCTGTCTGTGGTTGGGCATGATGATGTTAAGGGTCTTTTCCAAACTGGATGATTCTATGATTATACTTGGAGGTCATGCCATTACCCACCTTCTGATAGCTGACCTTCTCAACAGAGATTTTGTTTGGGCACCTGTTCTGCTCTGCACCATCAGTGAGTCAGGGTAGCAAAAGAGATCTGGGCCCAGAGGGCTATTGCTGTATCGGTGGGTGTGTTTAGATACTGGTTTGTGTCCACGCACCCGCAGTTAGAGGGGCTCTAGCGGGATTGCTGGTGGAGACTGAGCAGGGAAAGTGAGCAGGGTGCACACAGGAGGCTTCGGGTCCGAAGTGAGCCCCGTCAGACAGCTTTGTGCACTTCCCTGCTCACTTGAAATGCCTTGCCTTGCACGTCATTTTTAGAAACTAATCATCTGAGTTGTTTGTGTTATAACAATACATTGTTCAGCTTGCCTTAACTGAAAAAGTAGTCCAAGATGACTGATGCTGCAATAATAATACATTCTGGTTATGTATGAGGAGGTCTATGTAGAGCACAAGGAGTGAGGAGAATAGAGGTGAGCATATTTTAAGTGCAAATATGGCATTTCACTGCCTGATAACTGCTTTTTATCTTGAAATCCCATCATGCATTTATGCTGCCCCAAACTGCTTGCCTATATCAAATCACGTTGTACAAAAAGAATGGATTTTCCTAGATTTAGAAAAATATACTGAGGCTTTAAGTATATAGCAGTATGTAAAAAAACTAGAACTCTTGTATAAAAGGATAACTTCTGGCCTTATTTGCCCCCGTATTTTCACTTTATTTTCCATCTTTTAAAATCCTGTCTAATGCTTGAGACAGTAACTTGATTTGCATGTATGTATGTTCTCTAATACTACTTTATTTGGATCAAATGTGAAGCTGATTATGGTATGGTGTGGATTACAGGTTGGTATCGAGCTCATGAGGGATGTCTCTGTTGCGTGCCTTGCTTTCCTAGTGGAATGAATCATGCAGGTTTCCTCCCCCCACTGCTCAGCCCACCGTGTTGCCTTTGCTGTCTCCAGAACTACTCCACAGCACGATGATAGGTGCTAGGCTCATAAATTTGCTTTTCGACTGGGTATTTGTTCATAGTTGTTGCCTGAAACAGATTCCTTCTCACTTTAAAAGACCATATGGAACATAACCGAACTCGAAGTATATGAAGAGCAGTCACACACCCTGACTTGTATGCAGCTCAGAATATAGAGATCACAGCCTTACGGGAATGAAAATTCCTTGAAGTTCACTAAGATCTGAAATACAGAAGTAGCCTTTGGGAGGGGAAAGGGAGGCACTTCTAGGCCAAATCTCTTTTACTTTGTGAGGAGTTAGGGCAATGCTTGGACTAAGATGAGACCTGTAAAAAGTGCCGTAAGTCCAATTTTTCTCCAGAGATGTTTCTTCTAACCAGAGGTGCTACCAGGACAGCACGTGAGCTGTGTGCATTGATTTTGGAGCTCTGGATACCCAGCAGACAATTACTCCAGACTGTAGATGTTTAGGAGCCTCACTGAATGTTCAAAGTGACACTGCTTCTTCTAGGAAGGACCAGATATGCTATATACATGCTGCATCATTGATAAATGTAAACGTCAAGGCACTAGAGACTTGATGCCACTGAACTCCTTGGTTTGGGACCTTTGCATGTGACTGAAAGGAGTTGCTGCTTTCTAGTTACTGTTGCCCACAGGAACTGTGGACTATTGGTAACATCTTCCCAGGGTGTAAGTTGACTGCTGAAGAGACTGAGAGCTTTGTGTATTTTTAATAAAAAACGTAATTACTCTGAAGAGTACTGGCAGGCAGTCCCCATTTCCAAGGTAGGCAGCAACACACTTGGTATACATGTTCCCCTAGCTCCCCTTTGCTATCATTCAGCCCTGCCCGTTTTCCTTTAATTATTAGTGACACTGTTGTTTTTGGCACAATGCTTGCTTGTGTACTTGTGCACCAGCATTCATCTCTAGTATGTGCATCACTTGATTTAATCCTTTTTTTCTTTTTAAGCTTCTGTGAAGAATTCCTTTGATCTGGTGCTGCTGTCATTCTTTCAGTCCATGTTGTGCATACTCTGTGATGTTTGTGAAATGACGCAGTTTAACACAGTTTTACTGAAGTTATCCATTGCCTTGGTTTGTGGTGTTTGTTATGCTAAGTGTGGGTCCATGTAGTGTTGCTGTAGATTCTGGTTTGGATCTCCACCAGCCTCTGTGCTCCAGGACACTCTGCTTGTAATGCAGGGATCATCTTTGTGTCTGGAGCTCTGGAGAACGGCATCAGCTCACCGTGAATGTCATTCAGGATTGGGAAGCCTCCTTTCCTTGCAAGTTTTTAGCTTTGTTGAGGTAATACTGAATCTTTCAGTAGTGCTCGCTGAGGTGGCTGCTGGTGGTTTTGTGTGGTGGGTTGGTTTGTTTGGGAGCAGGGGCTGAAGCATATGTTCACTACAAATCGGTCTCTAAGTATCCATTCAGTTCCTCCAAACTGAAAGACTGTCTCTGTAATCTGAAGACTTTTTGTGGTTAATGAAGAGTATGAAAAAAAGTAGGGAAAAACATTTCTCCTACGGAGCTCAACTAAAACCGAATCATTATTCAGACTCCTCTAATAAGCACAGGCATGCAACCATGAAAATGAGTTAAATGAAATCCATTAATATGCATACATCCATTAAGTGTTACAAAACCAGCTTGGTAAAGAACAGTTACCTGGTGACTGTGTTGCGTGCACATGCACTGCGGAGTGTAAGCCTTCTCCAGCCTTTTTTTCCGCAGTCTTAACACTCAGGCTTTCAGCCAAATCACTTTCCCCCCGAGGCTCTTATTTGATTTTATCCCTGACAGCCTGTGTTTTCTGGTAATCTCGTGTACCCAGGGAGTCTCTGAGAAGTTTGTTTTCTCCGGTATGTGAGACTTGGGTGTCATGTCTTGCAGCGCTGAGTGCCCGGTCCCAGCTGGCCCAGTCCTGAGCCTCTTAAAAATCCAGTTCCTAAGCAAGCAGTGGGTATGGATATGGATTAATCAGGTGAATCTGAACCAGAAGCTGGGAAGCAGAGTGAGCGTAACCGATAAGCGCTGAGCATAGAATGATGGAAAAGGGCAGGTGTATATCTGTCTTGATACGTTTTACGGGGTCTTTGTGGCAGTGAGAATCCTGGGTATTAGACAGTGTTTGTCTTGAGCTGCTGTGCCCATGTCAGTTTGAGGCCTGTCCATTACAACTCGAGGCTTTCCAAAGGGTTGTATCCTCAGACTGCTCATGCACTGTGTAGCTGGAGGAAGCTGGACTTGGGTCCTTGGATTAAAATTGTTTGGCAAATGGCCATTGTACTTAACTTTGCATCTGTTGCCTCCTGAGGGAAGGCTAAGTTTAGGGCTTTATAGGCTAAGAGCTAACAGCAATTACTTAAAAGATGACTTCATACGGCAGTGTTGCATTTGTGCCTTTTGGAGGGCTTTATATAGACATGTATTTGGTTTAATTGGAGCTGCCAGTGTGCGAGGTACTGTCACAGAGGAGTCTGATTCCAAACATCATCTCAGCTTAGTGTCCCAGACTGACTGCTCTCTTAATTGTCCTTTCTGGACAAGGAGGCTGTCTTATCCTTGTAGCATGAGGCGCAGGACAGCAAGCTGGGTGTTAAAAATGACAGGCTAAAGTATTTGGAAGATGCAGTGACTGTGAAAGCTCTCATGTCAGTGTTTGAAGCTGACAGATGATGTGAGTCAATTGACCCACAATTTTTTCACAGTAATTAAAAATATTGCACTGCACTTGTCAAGTGATTGTGCTTGTTGTTTAAATATTTAAATGTATATTTAAGTGCCACGGAATATACCTAGGGAATGGTGTTCATTAGCAAAGGTCGTGGTTATGTTTAAACAGGTCTTCTGCATTCCTGCTGGTCTTTGTCTTACAGTGGTTTTATTTATTTTGTATTTTTGTCTGTTTAGACCTCTGATAACATGATACTTCTGATCTTTGGTCAGTGACAGGGCTTTTCACAACTATTTAAACACATTTTCATTAAAACCAGTTTTTACTTTACACGGAATAGTTCAGATTATTGCTACCTGCTCATACCGGGCTTGGAGAAAACCATTTCAAGTGGGTTGAAACGGTTCTTTCCTTTCTTTTCCCTTTTCTCTTCTTTTCCTCCCCCATCACCCAGTCACGGGCATTCTTCAACAAAGACTCGAAATAGCTGGGAAGAAGCGCAGCTCGTGGGTTTGTAACATTCCTGAGAAGCCAGGCACTGTGAAGCAGTCAGTGGAAGCTGGATTTGTTGTGTATATTACTTGCCAGGGAAACGTAAATGGGGAATGCTGGGGAGATCCCGTGCATAAAAACATCAGAGTGAACGCTGACTTGCAAGTTCACTTGAAGGCAAGCTTATCTCTGTGTTTTTGTACCACCGGGTATCCCAAACCAAATTGTAATTAGAGTACTAAACTTTAAAAGCTCATCAAAGAAATCTGTAAATCAGGGTTTCTTTAACTGTCAGGTCCTTAACAGTGTTTTGTACGGTGTGATGCAATATCTAGATAAATTTGCTGTGGAATTCATTCCAGCAAATTGCAGTTTAGGGATATGTACCACATTGCTGCTCTGTAATTACTTAGGCTGAGCCCAGCTCCAACGTGAGAGGAACTACGATCTATGTATACAAGATTAAATGGTATTCTGTGAGTTTTCAGCCCAGTCTTCAGAGAGTTTTCAGCTGTGAGGAAGGACAAATTTATCTCCTCGTTCAGAGCTTTAGGGCTCAGACTGTGTGGTCAGGTCAGCAGAGATAAATTATCTCCCAGCCATGGTCCTCTGCTCTCCCGCCCTGAGGCCCCTCTACTGTAACCCCGCCAGCGGCTCCGTTCAGCGGGCCTGCTGACCAGTGAATGATTAACCAAAAACTAGCGACCGGATGGGAGATGAGCGCTGCTAAGTGACTTGAACATTACTCTTGAATGCAGATTAGCTGATTAAATTATTTGCCAGTGAGTTACTTGAACTGACTGAAGTTCAAAGCCTTCTAGTCTGGGATCAGAATAAGAAGTGCAGCACAGTTTCCCTAAAACCTCTCTGTGGATGCAAGGCAAATATCTTAACAGAAGACCGTTGCTACTGGGTCTAGCAATGCCAGCCCCAAAATACAAAATTCCAAAACTGGAAAAGGGCAGGCTAGGATGGGAAAGTTCCTCGTGCCTTCCCAGGAGGACTACAAAAGCAGCGGGCTGCGATCCGCAGCCTGTGTGCGCGCAGTCGCAGCATGCTCACCAGAACACTGACGTGTTTCGAACTGAGCCAGCCTGCTTCACTGGTTGGTGTGCGGGGAGCGCTTGGACGGCTGTCAGCGCGTGACGCACGCGCATGGTGTTATTGTGTAGGAACGTTCGCAGCGGGACTGCTCAGAAACCGGATCTCCTCGGCTGGGATTCGCTAGGGACGTGCCAGTACCTGCGGCTGCGTGAGGAGCATCGCCGTGTCTCGTCAGGCCCGCGTGCGAGTCCTGTGAAGACATGCTCGCAGAACGCGGGGCTTTTCCACCACCAGCAGAGCGGTTTGTTGGGGAGATCTGCTGGGCTTGGGGCACCTGGGCGCTGCAGCGTGCTCTGCCACTCACTCATTCTTCACACAGCAGTCAAAAAGCAGAGAATCATTTTGAAAGCCAGGGAATCCCCTCAGGTATTTACACGGAGGAGGACAGAACGTCATAATCTTTTACCTCAAACTTAGCATTGCCATTTCAGGGGAGGGTCAGGCTGGTGTGAGGAAAAGGTTCTTCACCAGAGAGTGGTCGGGCCCTGGAACAGGCTCCCAGGTCACAGCCACAAGCTGCTGGAGTTCAAGGAGCTCTCAGACGTAGGGTTTGAATTTCAGGGGGAAGTTCGTTCCTGAGAGTGGTGAGGTGCTGGCACAGGCTGCCCAGAGAGGTTGCGGCTGCCCCGTCCCTGGAGGCGTTCAAGGCCAGGTTGGATGGGGCCCTGGGCAGCCTGATCCAGTGCCAGATCAGGAGGTTGGCAGTCCTGCCTGCAGCAGGGGGGTTGGAACCTGATGATCCTTGGGGTCCCTTCCAACCCAGGCCATTTTATGATCCTGACGGCTGCCCCGTCCCTGGAGGCGTTCAAGGCCAGGTTGGATGGGGCCCTGGGCAGCCTGATCCAGTGCCAGATCAGGAGGTTGGCAGTCCTGCCTGCAGCAGGGGGGTTGGAACCTGATGATCCTTGGGGTCCCTTCCAACCCAGGCCANTAGGGATATGTACCACATTGCTGCTCTGTAATTACTTAGGCTGAGCCCAGCTCCAACGTGAGAGGAACTACGATCTATGTATACAAGATTAAATGGTATTCTGTGAGTTTTCAGCCCAGTCTTCAGAGAGTTTTCAGCTGTGAGGAAGGACAAATTTATCTCCTCGTTCAGAGCTTTAGGGCTCAGACTGTGTGGTCAGGTCAGCAGAGATAAATTATCTCCCAGCCATGGTCCTCTGCTCTCCCGCCCTGAGGCCCCTCTACTGTAACCCCGCCAGCGGCTCCGTTCAGCGGGCCTGCTGACCAGTGAATGATTAACCAAAAACTAGCGACCGGATGGGAGATGAGCGCTGCTAAGTGACTTGAACATTACTCTTGAATGCAGATTAGCTGATTAAATTATTTGCCAGTGAGTTACTTGAACTGACTGAAGTTCAAAGCCTTCTAGTCTGGGATCAGAATAAGAAGTGCAGCACAGTTTCCCTAAAACCTCTCTGTGGATGCAAGGCAAATATCTTAACAGAAGACCGTTGCTACTGGGTCTAGCAATGCCAGCCCCAAAATACAAAATTCCAAAACTGGAAAAGGGCAGGCTAGGATGGGAAAGTTCCTCGTGCCTTCCCAGGAGGACTACAAAAGCAGCGGGCTGCGATCCGCAGCCTGTGTGCGCGCAGTCGCAGCATGCTCACCAGAACACTGACGTGTTTCGAACCGAGCCAGCCTGCTTCACTGGTTGGTGTGCGGGGAGCGCTTGGACGGCTGTCAGCGCGTGACGCACGCGCATGGTGTTATTGTGTAGGAACGTTCGCAGCGGGACTGCTCAGAAACCGGATCTCCTCGGCTGGGATTCGCTAGGGACGTGCCAGTACCTGCGGCTGCGTGAGGAGCATCGCCGTGTCTCGTCAGGCCCGCGTGCGAGTCCTGTGAAGACATGCTCGCAGAACGCGGGGCTTTTCCACCACCAGCAGAGCGGTTTGTTGGGGAGATCTGCTGGGCTTGGGGCACCTGGGCGCTGCAGCGTGCTCTGCCACTCACTCATTCTTCACACAGCAGTCAAAAAGCAGAGAATCATTTTGAAAGCCAGGGAATCCCCTCAGGTATTTACACGGAGGAGGACAGAACGTCATAATCTTTTACCTCAAACTTAGCATTGCCATTTCAGGGGAGGGTCAGGCTGGTGTGAGGAAAAGGTTCTTCACCAGAGAGTGGTCGGGCCCTGGAACAGGCTCCCAGGTCACAGCCACAAGCTGCTGGAGTTCAAGGAGCTCTCAGACGTAGGGTTTGAATTTCAGGGGGAAGTTCGTTCCTGAGAGTGGTGAGGTGCTGGCACAGGCTGCCCAGAGAGGTTGCGGCTGCCCCGTCCCTGGAGGCGTTCAAGGCCAGGTTGGATGGGGCCCTGGGCAGCCTGATCCAGTGCCAGATCAGGAGGTTGGCAGTCCTGCCTGCAGCAGGGGGGTTGGAACCTGATGATCCTTGGGGTCCCTTCCAACCCAGGCCATTTTATGATCCTGAGATTGGGTGGTGCTGTGTGGAGCCGGGAGCTGGACTCGATGAGCCTGGTGGGTCCCTTCTGACTGGGGTATTCTGTGGTTTGTGTTGGATATTTGCCTCCTAAGCCTCATCTGAATGATGAAGATATACATGGTTGGAGACTACAGCTCACATATGTGCATGTATATGATGAACGTTCACAGTCAGAGACTGTACGTACAGAAGCTCAACGTGCACAGGTGGGGCAGTCTGTGCAGCTGAACTGACTCCCTGCCAACTCCTGGCTGCCCTGCGCATTTAGGCCTGGCTAACAAAATAAAGTGGAAGCAATGCTGCCATTAAATCAGAATATTTTCAGGAATTTGTATTTTTATTAACGTCCTTATGGCCAGAATCCGCTCTGGAGAAACTCAGTCCACTCCCAGCCGTGTGGAGGTCTCGCCGCCTGTTAGCGGGACGCCCCACAGACCGCCTCCCGCCGCGGCCTGCTGCGAGACACGGCCGGGCCCGGCCCGGCGCCGCGAGGGCGGCGGGGAGCAGCTGGGGGCGGGCTGGGGGCGGCTCCCCTCGCTCCGCCGCCACAGGCGGGCCCGCCCACGGTGCCCTTGGCCGGGAGGGAGCCCGGTGGGGCGGCGGTTCGCTCCCTGCCCGTAGGGGGAGGGACGGGCGCTGGGGCGGTGGGTGCCCGCTCTCNGCACGGCGGCGGTGAGGTGCTGAGGCGAAAGCTGCTGCGACGGCTCGCCTGGCGGCGGTTTCGGTATTTATGTGAATTTTTCTCCTTTAAGACACTGAACTGTTGTGCTTCCAGGCGTGCCGTGATTCCGCAGCGCGCCACGTTCGTTTTTTATTCCCCATTATAGTTTTCAGTACGTTTTCACGCTGGTTCTGCGGTTCGCTCCAGCAGCGCGGAGCGCGGTGCCGCTGCCGTGCCGTCACGGCTCTGCCGTTAGGGGCAGCGGGCAGCCCCGCGTCCCAGCTGCCTCCCAGCGCCCGCTCCCTGCTTACGGGCTGCCGCGCACACGGCTCTGACCCTAAAGGCTGCTGTTACNCCGCGTGCCGCGAGGGGTGACTGCGGGGGGCTCAGTCGCACGGCGGCGGTGAGGTGCTGAGGCGAAAGCTGCTGCGACGGCTCGCCTGGCGGCGGTTTCGGTATTTATGTGAATTTTTCTCCTTTAAGACACTGAACTGTTGTGCTTCCAGGCGTGCCGTGATTCCGCAGCGCGCCACGTTCGTTTTTTATTCCCCATTATAGTTTTCAGTACGTTTTCACGCCGGTTCTGCGGTTCGCTCCAGCAGCGCGGTGCCGCTGCCGTGCCGTCACGGCTCTGCCGTTAGGGGCA
>WBMW01001149.1:84231-165359 GCA_013396635.1 Penelope pileata | reverse complement strand
AGCGGGCAGCCCCGCGTCCCAGCTGCCTCCCAGCGCCCGCTCCCTGCTTACGGGCTGCCGCGCACACGGCTCTGACCCTAAAGGCTGCTGTTACTCCGGTCTTTGATCCCTTTAATATTAAAAAAAATGCTTCCCAATAGCTGCTCCAGCGTTATTTTTTCAGTCCAGGTATCTAAATACAGTTCTGGCTTAACTTTTTGAGCATTCACCTGCATGTTGGTATCGTTAATGAGTGTCACACCAGCTAATCCTAAAAGGGGATGATTGTGTGTGTGTGTGTCTGTGTGAGTGCTTTCCCGCAGACTGAAGACACTTGAGATGTCAGGAAAAAAAGTTCCAAGCTTTTGGAAAGCGTTTTGGAAAGTTCACTGTTAATGCTGTCAGGGCAGCCTCTGTGTGAGCGTTTCCCCTGACGCGCAGCTGGCAGACCGACCTCTTGGTTCCTCAGAAGACATCCCGGGGTGCCTGCTCCGGGCAGGAGCACGGCGCGTTTGCCCCACGTGTGCCGCTCAGAAGCGGTGGTTGTTTCACGGCCGTGACGCTTCGAAGCTGAACTATCCCCTCTGGTTATGGGGCGATGATGGATTGCCTTAAAATTGTTTTCCAGCCTTAATTTCTCCCTTTGATTGTAAATTACAGCCTCACCACATCTGATGGTGTTGCACCGAGCTCTGTTATACGTGCATAAACAAGTGTCCTCTGAACCCGTGCATTCACAGCAGTCGAGCACCTTGGTGAGGTCAGCGCGTACGCTTCTTGTAGGAGTGTGTGAGCTACCCTTGCAAAATGGGTGCAAAACACTAGAAGTAGTTGCACTCGTAGCATGAGGAGTCCAACAGTGATGAACTGGACATGTAATTTGGATGGTGCTAAAAGCTCTTTTGCTTTTATTATTCTGATGCTGATGTTGTTTTCACTGTCCCGCAGCTCCGTGGTTCAGGGCAGCCGTGAGCTCTGTAGAGCACAGACCTCAACAGTGCGTTTTCGGGGTTGTGAACTGGAGCTTGGATTTACATCCTTCATTATTTGTAAATCCTGATCCATCCTGCTGTGCAGATTTTTCACCAATTATAGTACGTAAACCCTAGTAACTTTCTCCCTGTTGAATGTAGTAGTAATAACATCAGTCTTAAACAGAGGAGAATCCGGATATATTTGTGTAGTGAAACGTGGAGAACAGTTGGTGACTTTTGTTCAAGGTCATGTGGGAAAAAAAAAAAAGGGCAGTACATCTGGAACTGAAATTTGGGTTTCTCTAGCTTAATCTTCTGCAAGAGGGGCAAAATGAGGCTGGGATTACGTGCTTGGTATTGACTGAAGCCTGACTGCCCTCTTACGTAGAACTGGGTAAGCTGCAGGCGGCTGGTGTTGGCTGTGTGCAAGGCTTCTGGAAAGTGGCTCGTGCTGCTGTTGCTACAACTTTTGGTCTGTGCTGTCCTTAGGCATCTGCGTTTCACTTTGATTGGACCTGGTGTGTCGGAGGGCCGAGGAAGCACGCCAAAAATGTGCAGGTAGCATGTGTAATGCATCAATAGCAGATCAAGTAAGAGCCAGGTTTGCAAGTCAGTCATACCATCTGAGGCACCATGACCTTCCTGATACTGTAGACGCAGGCTAAAGATTATTGTATACCTGTGTTCTGGACTGAAAGCCATATTTTATTGGCAGTAGTTGTGCTTAAGGCCTGTTTTATTACTCGAGGATTGCTTACTGCAGCAAAGAGCCTGTATCCTGTCATGTACTAAACAGGAATGCAAATGGATCAGTCTGAGCCACGAATCTTATTTCCTATGTAGAATATATATTTTATATAAATATTATGCGCTGTATTTATAGATGTATATACAAATTTATCTTTATTTACAAGATATCTATATTAACTTACTGGAGCTTATTTTGAGAGGTGGGGCGGAGAGGAGGAGGGCTGTTCTTCAGCGCAGCAGGATCGTGGGAAGTCAGTGGGGAACAGAAATGTTGCTTCTTTCTTTCCGTCGGTTTAGTTCTCACTTCACCTGCTGTTCTTTTCTACAAGAAGAAAGAAGCAGTGGAGCTGGACTTTGCCCAGATGGCTGCAGAGTAGTGGTTTGCTTTTCATGGTGGTGCTACTAAAGATTTTTTACAAAGCAAGGTAGGTGGTGGGTGTGTAAGCAGGGAGCAGCCTTTCTTTCCTTTCCATCAGTGGCTGATTTAAAAGGGGTTTGGAGATGAGACAGGGGTTGGCCATGATGTTTTGGTTAGTGTGCTCCTTTTTTGTTTCCTTTAGTTTCGAGAAGTCTGCCCTGTTATCTAGTGTTTTCATGCCAAAATTGTATCTGTGTGGTATTTGAAAAGGCGGCCTATGCGACGCCTGTTCTCTTCAGAACCTGGTTATGCAACAGCTTTTGGGCACCCATCTCTTTACAGAGGGGGGGTGAACTGTCTTTTGCTTCTGACTCTTCTTTCTGTGACTTCTGTAGTCACTGGCTTTCCTCATGCTGTATTTCTGCATTGGATTCTGAATAGCTTGTATGCCGTCTCCTGGTGGCAAAAGATTGTTTTCATCATGCAGAGTGGAGAACAAGTTGGCTTTCTCTGAAGATGTGTTGTGTCCAGTGACACGTGGAGTCATTGTCAGGATGGCTGTGGAGAAGGCTGAGGAGGGGATGAAAATTGTACCGAAGGTGATGCTCTCTCTAAAGTCAGAGGCCATCAAGTAGTGTTTATAGCAAATAATATAGCAAATAATAGGACTGCTTCCTGTGTCTTGCTCTGATTTCTGTACAAATGTTTGTTCTACAGCTGGAATTGTGCTCAGGTGGGATTTTCAGCAGCTGGTTTTACTTGTGACTCAGTCCTACAGTAAACTTTTCCAGGTGGATTATTAGTGCGTAGGGGCAATGCCTGCTCTGTTCTGGTAGGTGTGTGTGGATCCTCGTGAGTCTTCCAGTTATGCTTGCTGGGAGACTGGCATTTGGGCTTTCTGCTTGTTCTGTCTGCTTCCCTTGTATTACTCAGAGCTGGAGTGAATATGATAGCTGATTTATTCTGGCCTTAGGGGAATTGAGGGCAATTTGGCTACAGCTGTGAAGGGGTCAAGTGCTTCCTAACCTAGTCTTGACTCATGGGCACCCAGAACAAGGGTCTTTGGTCATACAGTGGTATTATCTTCAGGCAGTTCTCATTTTAAAAAGAAAATGATCTGGTTAAACCTCAGAAACATTTTCTAATCCACTTGGGGCCTAGCTTACATAGAGAAGAGTGAGAGGAGGTTGCTGGATGTCACTGAACTATAGTATTGTGTTGTTGCACGTAGCTGTAATGAGGCTGCACAAAATACTTTGTTGTAAGGCATGCAGAAAATTCTTCACTTGTGCGTCTAGTAGACCTGTCCATACAGCATCAGATTTGTTATTGCCATGCTCTTACTTCACCAGAGGCAAGAGTCAGCTTGAAATTTGGCACAGTTGTGGCTTCCTGCAGGAAGCAGTGAAAATACTGCTTGCTTTTGGGCAGCCGCAGTGGAGAGAATGGAAGTGGAGCTGTTGGATAGGCTTCAAACTGTGCCAGGAGGATGCGTGACTTCTGTTCTTCCCTCGGGTATCTGCCTGTGCCTTCCCTGCTCCAGGCCTGGATCCTGCAGGGACTTGGAAGCTGTAGCTCCTCACTGTTGTTGCTGACAGCACCGGTCTTGGTATTCATGTCCTGCACTATCTGCCTGCTCTCTCTAGTGCCCAAGTATGATTTAAAGGGTATTTATTTTACAGCCTGTCTGTTGTTGTTGTTCTTTTTAAAGCACCTCCTCCTTTCTGCTTGTTACCAATGCAGGGCAGGGTTCGCTTGTTCTTAGTTACAGAAAAGCCATAACCAGAGGCAGAGACTTCTCAACTGACAGCATCTGCTCCAGGCACTCTTACCTGGCAGCCTTCAGGACCCTGCAGCTCGCGCTTCCGAAGTTGTGCGTGAGAAGGTCGTCTCTTTGCTCCTCTTAATTACTTCATGTAGTTACCACAGCGGCAGTGGTTTTACCTGCTGCTAAAACTGCAGCTGTGTTCCTCAACTACAGCACAGGGAAGATGAAGTGAAATCTGTCCCTAGTTCTACTGGCAGACCTGTGGCTCAGATAGAAGAAGCTCTAGAGAGCCAATGGAAAATAGAAATTAAAGACAGCTGTGATCTTAGGGGTGTAATGGCCGAACTAATAGTGCATTTCTTCTGAGTTTGCCGGTTCTGTGTAATGTTGGTGACCCAGGCACAACTCGGAGGAGATGCCTCGGGGAAGGAGAGTAATCCCGGCCAGTAACCTTCCGGGCAGCTCAAAGAGAGAAGTACCAACGCTGCAGTTTCAACTTGTCAGATGATTTATTTTCTTCTCCCCAGCACGATGAATAAACTCTTCCTGAATTAATCTGGGTGACACTTCCTCCTTTTGTTTTTCCTAGAACTTTGAGCTTCAGATCTGGAATAAAGCTCAGCCTTCCAAGTCATATTCTTTGTGCTGCAGCTTTAATCCATATTGCTTCTGTGGCAGTAGAACTGTGGCATGAGAATCAAAAGTGAAAGGGACCAGAGAGGTACAGCCTGTTGTCGGAACACTTAATTCTTGTTAAGGCTTTTTTTTTTTTTTTTTGTGATGAGCAGAAGGGCAGGGCTTGTGCTCAGTTCCTTGATGCTGTCTCTGAAGTGGCTAAAGATTGACGTAAGTGTTTGGTGAAGTGCAAGCTTAGTGAAGGGCTTACTGAAGGCAGTGCCCATTGACTGTTTTAGTGGGCCTCTTAGTGGTGGAGAAGAGCACAGTTAACCTTAAGTTTTTAACTCTAGTGTGTGGAGATAGGTGAGGAATAATCTCAAGGAGCTGCTAGTGTAAAAAGAGAAGTGTGCCTTGTTGTTGCAGGATTTTAACAGTGGCTTGCCAAAGAAATGGAGAAACCAAATTGAAACTCTACGTCTGTAGCTGGGATGCAGTCAAATAAAAAGGGGAAGAAGGAAAAAACCTCAACCCTCTAATTGCCAAGTCAGTGGAGTAGGGAACAACTGAACTGAGTGCAGATGTAAGGAGAAGTAATTCTCTGGATATGTTGCAGTACGGACCATCAGCGACTCAGCTGCAATTACAGCAGTTTCAAACACTCCGTTGTGTTTAAAGTCACCCTATTGATCTTCAAAAATGACTTAATTTTAAATGACTACAGGGTGAGTAATAATGTGAAAATTTGAATCCGGGAGGTGGTCTGACTTTGGAGAACAAGAAAAATAGTCGACGGACTGAGATCAGTAGGGTATCAAGAACATCTTTTCACTAGATTCCAGGGGCTTTAGCCTTCTTGCCAACATAAATATGGGTGTCTCTCCAATAGCAGAATTACATCAGATTAGCTTGTGCTTTTTGGAAGTTTATGATATGAAGTACGTGGTCCACTTCAATACTTCCCCGTTTTAAGAAAACAGGGACTTAAATGTTGAACTGGGCGCTCCTTTTTCCTCTGGGTGTTTTGAAGAGAACAGAGGTCTCCTCTTACTGAAAAAACCCAACCTTTTCTTGTGTTTGTGACTTGCTCAGACACACCGTGTTCTAAAAGCTGAGCCACCAACACTATCACACTTCAGATGGCTGTGCAGGCCTGAATGGGGGGTTGGAGGTATTTAGTGTGAATTTCTGGTGTTCCTGGGCACTCCTGAAGCTCCTGTCACTTGCAGTGTGGTCTGGTAAGCAATTGGCTTGTGCTCATAGCCAGGTGTGAGGAATGTTATGCCTCCGTAGGGGGACATCTAGTTATCACTAAGTGCTCCTGTCCTCCAGCCTTCTCAGGTCCTGCAAGGAAACAAACTGCTCTGCTGACAGGAACGGGCAACCCTCGTGTTGTGCTAAACACGAAGTGTGTGTGCTGGGTAGAAGGGTGGATATTCAGACAGGCACATGATGCTACCTGTGTCCCTCTCTGAGATTCCCATGAAAAGAGTTATTTTCTCACAACCTCTTTGATCTCTGGTGTGATAATTAAATACACTCAGCGTGTTCTGACAAATCTGAAATGCCCTCCGGTACCTGCTTGTGCAGGTGAAAGTATTTGTTTTTGAAATAAAGCCTACTGAACTTTCATGCTAGTGCCTTTTCTCAGCTGATACATCGTTGTTATTTTTAACAGCTGTGTTTCTTCTCTGTGGTCTGTCCTTATTCCTTCAAGTGGACCCCAGATCTATTTTCAGAATGGATACACAAGGCTTTTGGGTTGCATTTGAGTCTTCAGAGAGCATGAGTGATTTCTGTGAACCGACCACAAGCATGAAAACTTGCAAAACCATGTTTATGTCTGTGTACTTGCACAGCAAAGTGTATTTTGTGTGAGGGAAGAGTTCTTGTCACACAGGTTTCAGCACCGCGAGCTAAGTGTTCCTGTACTTAATTTTCCTTTTTATGTTCCCTTTAAGGCTACATGATGGAATTCACGCTTTCTCAAGAAGAGTTGCCTATCTTAGATCAATACTGTTGAAGATACCTTCTGATTGCGACACCCCAAGTGGGGTCCTGTAACAAATTTGTCAGAAGAACGCATACAATGGATCTCAAAGAAAGCTGCCCAAGTGTTAGCATTCCCAGCTCTGATGAACACAGAGAGAAGAAAAAAAGATTTACTGTAAGTACATGAGTGTTAGCATTGGAGGCAAACGCATAGGTTATTACTCCTTAGAAGTGCTACTTGCTTGTTTTCGGTAGTGAGCTTGTTTTCATTTTCAACAGGTTTACAGAAATCTGTTCACTTGCTCTTGTGAGTACTGGCCATAGTCCAGTGTGAGAAGCTGTGAATGTTTTACAGTGCTTAACTCTGCTTTCTGCAAAAACAATTTGGCTTTGCAAATTTCTGATATTCCCCCTCCCCCCACCCCCAAATAGCCATATTTTCCCATACAAAATATGGAAGTGTTCAAATGTGGGTATGATATTTTGGTGCCAAGATCAAATTAAGATTTGGCATTCTCCATGATTTTTTTTAAATGAAAACATTTATTTTGTAAAGGAATAAAATGTGGTTTTGAAACAGACATTTTTTCTAGGTATCATATTATGATTTTATTTTTTTCTGTGTAAAATTAAAAAAAAAAAATCCTAAAACATCACATCTTTGAAAGACCATTTTTTCAGGCTTCCTTCCTGTTTTCTGATTGTAGCGCTTATGAGTTTTTTCCTATCCTGTTCCATTTCCACTCCTTGTCATTCCCCTCCCTCTCTTTCTTTTTCGGTCTCCCAGTTTGACCTTCTTTCTGGAAATAGTCTTCCCATTCAGTGGGGAAACACTTGCAGACTGAAAAATAAAGTTGTGTGTGTTTGTATACAAAGACAGCGTAATAATTCTTTCAAAAGCTCAGACTGTTTCATTGCCCTTGTGCAACTTCCTCTAAGCTTGTTCTCTCTCTCTGAATTAGTCAGAAGTGGAGTGTAAACACAGTCTGAACTGCTGCCTGAAGAATACAAAAAAATAAAGATTTACAAACAAAAAACAAAACAAAACTCCGCAAATCCAGCCCAGCTTGCGCTGTGTGGAGGTGTGCCTTGTCTTGACGTTTTCCACTTTCTGCATCAAGGAATAATTAGCAGCTTGACGAGCTATTTTTCACCACCATGCTTTTGACTATTGTCGCGTATTTTTTGGGATTTGATGACAGAAGCGAGGGTCACGCTAAGCTTTGTGGTAGGAACTGTGAATTCCAGAGTGTGTCTGTCAGTGCTTTCGCTTCGCCTCCTGTTCTGTAGCTGTGTTGTAATGACTGGAGTCTGTCAGTCTGCTTTTGGACGGCAGTGAGAGCAGGGTGGGGGGAACACTTAGTTCTGAACAGCTTTGTGGTAGGTCTGAGCTGTCTGTTTCTGATGGCAATGTTAGTACAATTTCCATAAGGAGTAATAAAAGCCTTGGGGTGAAAGAAAAAGTTAAAATGACAAAGGCTAGGAAAGACTTCAAGTGATTACTTTGTATAAACTTTACCGCTTTATCAGTCACAGTATCACTGTTGCTTCTAGTATGAGACTATTCCAGAATCATACTGATCTGAATAGAAATTGTAAATTCTAGCTCAAACCTTATTGTGGTTCACTTCATGTTGCCACAGAAAGGACACAAGTATGTGCAACTTAGTGTTTACTGTCTCTTCTTCTTTTCTTGTGCTTGCCTAACTGAAGCATTTTTTAAAATGATCGTGTCTCTGTGTAGTCCTCATTCTGATAAATAAGTGAAACTTCAGTTTTGTCTTTAGAAATGAACTCTTAGTTCTTCCTGAGCATGTTCATAACTTTTTACTGAACGTTTGATTGGTATTTGCTAAATACTACCTNTGGGGAGGAGAGGAACAACGCTAATTTAATGTTTGTTTTTTGGGTGTTCTGGCCATGAAGCTTTTCTGCTTCTGCTTAGTTCCTGGTAACTTGCTTCTTTTGTATAGTCACTCTAGTTCACTGTGCTGTCTTTTTTCTGAAGTTTCAACATTTGCTCTTTTTGAAAAGAGGCAAAATACTTGCTTGTTTAGGAGCAGGCCTAGGGAATGTTGCTATTCTGTCCTTGCTTTATAGTGGCCTGCTTTCTTTTGCCTGTGTTGACAGAAGAGTGTTGACCAAAGAGTTGTGTTCTCAATTTCTTGCTTTCATCTCTATGCTATTTGATATCTGAGGCTTAATTTTGTCTTCTGACCTGTTCTCTTGTCTCCCCAATCATATACACACTCACTAAGAAATCTTAATTTTTCTGATGACATCTGGAAGCTTTGTCTCAGATTTCTGACATATAATAAGCCACAACCTCATTGAGATTGTGGGTGTTTTCGTCTTTTTTTTGGCTGTTACTAGTTTCCTTACTTTCCCAACGCTTGCTCCCTTGAAATTGGAAAACATACATCCTACCATTTTACTTATTTTTATTTAACACAAATGGAATGTTCAATCTAGGAGTATGAGCTACCAAAACAGAATTTAAGCCTTTTAATTTCAATGATTTATTTCAAGAAGAAATCAATATTGAGAAGTAGCTGGGTCTGGATCTGGGAGGACAGTTTACAGTGATGATAGCGATGGTGATGTTTTCAGGAGTTTTGTTTTGTCTTTTGTTTTTTAATCTTTTTTTTCAAAGTATTATCATATCCACAGATGACAGGAATGGATCTTGTTTGTTTTCTAGGAATTATCAAAGATGAGTTTTGCTTTAGGTGTAATTCAGTTTGAAAGGTTATTATTTAAATGAGGCTAGATGTGGGTTTTTTCTTTGCTCTTGCCTTTCTAGAAGCAGTCAGGATAAGTATAGCTGGTAATAGTAGTACATCCCAAAGGCATGTTGGCTTTGTTTTATCGAATCCTTTGGAGATGTGTGTTTGTACTATGTAGAGTTTTGCTAACTGTTGAATGTGTACTTTTTGTTGGGTGTGCATGATGGTGTGAGCTGGATTGGCCTCTTCTGGTTCTTCTGTTGTTGTGCTCTCCCGTGTCACAATATTGCAAGAACAAAATGGCTTTAATCTTGAGGTTGCCAACTGATGGAATATCATCTTATATCTTGACTTATGCTCATCTGTGCATTTTGTCCTGCTAACTTAAGAACACGTCCATGGCTTGCTGCTTAATTTGTTTGCCTTGATCTGCCATGCAGTCAGTCATGGGGAGTCACACTTTTGTGTTTGATCATTATTTACAGGACATAATTGCTGTGTAAGACATGTAGTTGTCTTGTTGTGCAGCTGAAACTTCGGCTGTTGTCCCACTAGGGAGGCACTAGTGCATAGCGAGGCTTTATGTTTAGCAGTATGAGGGAAAGGCAGTTTTCTAAGCAGAGACTCATCAGCTTCCTATCTTCCCCAGGGAAGACTGGGAGCAGCTTATTGGAGCAGTTAACATAGCATGAATGCAGATCCAGTGGTGGTGGCTGTCACTCCACTGACAGAGTTGACTACAGAGGGGTGATCTGCTGGTGCAGGACAGAAAGGGAGGAGGCCAGGGCATCAGCCCAGCTTTCTAGGTCAGGAATTAGCAGCCTTCTGCACTTGTTTCCTTGCTGTCTCCATCTTTTCCCCTGACGAAATAGCTGGGCTCTTTCTGGAAGCACAGTAAGATGGGAAAGGCAGATTAGCTGATTGCCAAGAGGGAAAGGTCTTGCTAAGAGGTAGGAGAAGCCGGCTGGACATTCAGCTGTCAAGTAGATTTATGAAGCCAGGGATCCACAGTCTGCCCAGTTACTGGAGTCCTCTGCTGCTGTGGGATTTGTATGGCCAGAACTGTGCAACAGGTTCCAGCTACTCCTCAACTGACCCCAAAACTGCATTATGTAACCCACAGTGTATTTCAGCCACAGCAACATTTTTCCCCCTGAAGAATTCATAGAATCATAGAATGTTTTGGGTTGGATTTAGACTTGTCTAGGTTCGCAACCACCTGCCGGTGTCCTTACTATAATATGTTGCAAGGACTTGTTCTCTTTATACCTGCCTTCCTTATGTTCTTGCTCCCTAGGTTTCAGTGAAGGCAATCTGCGGTGTTTGAATGCTTTACTTCCTTTACATTAGTCTTTATCATGAAGTATCACATTTCATAGCAAATTTTTACAGCCTATTAATGTGATGTCAAAGCATTCCTGTTGGACGTGCACTAATTTATGAAACATCATGAAATTAGCTTTGCTTTTATTTATGCATCAGGTAAGCAAAAGCTGTTCCTGTGAACAGCCAGACTCTCTTGATTGTTTTCTTAATGCTCTGCATTGGTGAATGATGTTTGTGGCTTCTTTGAGAAATGCACAGCTCAACAAGTATGTTTACACAATAAATTGAACAGTCCTTCTTTTCACCTAAGGATTAAACCTGGGAGGTTTTTTTTTTTAAGCTTTGTTGTTGGCATTAACTTTGTCTTTCTGTTATTGCAGGTTTACAAAGTGTTGGTCTCGGTTGGCAGAAATGAATGGTTTGTGTTGAGACGGTATGCGGAGTTTGATAAACTCTACAATACGGTAAGCAAAAGGCAGGCTGTGGCGTTGTGCCAGAACAGCACAGAGTAACACTTGTTTCCAGTGCTATGGTTTGAGTTAATTCCCTCACTGAGGAGTCTGAGTGAACATTCAATAATGGGAGGAGCCTGTTTAAAGAAAATGTTTTTTTAGCTTTGGTTTGTTTGAATTTTAAACCCAAAATCAGTTCCTTTGTCACTGCTTTTTGTTGTTGCCCGGGATCATTGTGTAATGAGGGAAATTTCCAATTTACTGGTTGTCAAAACATAAAGTGTTTATTTGTATAATCAATTGGTTAGATGTTTGCAGCCAGAGGGTAGTGGTCAATGGATCTGTGTCCAGGTGGAGGCCAGTGACAAGTGGTGCCCTCAGGAATTCATGGGACCGGTGCTCTTCAGCATCTTTGTGTAGTGGGCAAGTGTGGCAAAAACGTGTTCAGCTGCATGGTCTGTGTCCGGTGTCAGTACTTACCTCTAGTTCCTCATATCTGGGGCCCAGGAAGATCCCTGTCAGCAATGTGCTATCAACAGCCTAACTGTGCTTGTTTCCCTTCCATTGCCCCTATGAGAACTAGTCATATTCTCTCTCTTCTTCACTGTACATGGATTTAAATTTGGTGGTGGTATACAAATGCAGCTTGGTGCTATCTTGCAAGGTCTGACCTGAAGTCATCTTAGGTGCACCATGGGATCTTGGGGTTGACTTGAAAGTGATGTGAACACAAAGTAACTCCGTTTCAATACCTCCAGGGTGTGTTTTGGTGATTCTGTTCCCTTTGGTAAGATTTCAGTGATTCAGTTTCCTTTGCCATGCTCTTCTCTGTTCAGATTTTCATTTTTGTGCTGAAGTTTATTCAGCACTGGCCTTGTAGGGGCCGTGTGAAGGCTTAACTAGGGGAAAAGGAGGATATTTAATCCAGTTTCTATTCACTGTAGTTCTTGTGGTGTAATACTTGCATTGCTAACTGGAAGAGGTATTGATGTTTGGAAAGAACAACTGCCAGCTATGTATTGGAAAACTATTCCTTTAGAAAGGATAGGTGGATGATAATAGGATTGCACCTGAAGATGAAGCAAGTATAATCAAGGTCTGGCTTGGCTCACACCAGTTTGTGTTAAATTCAGTGCTGTTTTGTGTGACAGGGATCAGTTTGTCAAGCATAGAATATAATCTAATTATCAAATGCGTCATCATAAAACATAGGTTGTTCATCTGCTTACAATTTTCGCTTGGAGTAGGCCACCTGTGACATTTAAAGCTTTTTGTCGTTTTGGCAAAACTCAGAAGCCTATAATCCATAGCCTTTTAAAGTGAGCTGGTCCGTGGATTTAAATGGGTATGACTGGTGTAAAGAAGCTGAACACAGATTGTGGGTTTTTTTTCCCCTGAGTGTATGAGTAAAGAGGATGAAAAAGTGGAGCAGAATTACTAATAATGAAATGTTCAAACTGTTCCTCAGAAATCAAATAAAATGCAATTGTTTCCAGATACTTTATGTCTAAGCACAGTTCAATTGTATGTGTTACGTTTTCAGCTAAAGAAGCAATTTCCCACTATGAACCTGAAGATTCCAGCTAAAAGAATATTTGGAGATAATTTTGATCCCGGTAAGTTATTACCTCGTGTCTTGTTTTATCAATGTCTCTGTTTGAGGCTTGATCTGTTGCAGCCTACAAGAAGCTATCATAGATGAATTTTACAGCAATTCTCAAACCAGTGACTAAACCGAAGGTTAGTCATGCTTCAGGAAAGAACAGGAACTAGCGTAGGTAGGTATTCTGCCTTGTGATCTTGAACAAACTGTTGCTTAATGGCACAATACCTCTTCTGCACTGAGTGCTACAATTCTTCCCAGCTATCCCATATTCAGGATTGTGAGAGATTCTGAACTGACAGGTTATAAAAGCAAAAGCCAAATCACAGGCTCTTTTAAACTCTATTAAATTTTAAATTTGCTTTGTGTGACTTTTTTCCCCCTGAAAATTTGAATAACTAGGGATTTACCCTTACAGGCTTTAGACTAAAGGCTTTAGAACTTTGTATCTAAATGTGCTTTCTTTCAAAAATGTAGGTAAAAACAGGCCTCTTCCTGTTGTCGTTACGCTTATGGAAGCCTATTTGATAAGATCACTGTGTGATCCAGCTAGGACTGATATGTCCCAATTTAAGCTTGCCCTGCCCATATCAAAATACTAATGGAAAATCACTCTTAAAAGTGCATTGAATCAACATAAGCAACACCACAGATGAATAAATACAAAGGCAATTGGGCAGCCCAGGCCTCTGCTCTGTGTGTTTATACCCTTAATTCAGACCCTTTTTCTAAGGGATTTTCCTGACGATCACTGGGAACCTCCCGCCACTGGCTCATTAATGTGATCAGTCTGTATTAGTAGTTCTGCCTCCTTTTGCACTTGTTTAAAGGTTTCTTATCCTTCTTTGCTGAACTACAAATGGGTCCAGAGATGCTGACCATGGCATGTGTTTGGTTTATGAGTTCTTTCAAACACCTTAATTTTTAGCAGTTACTATTAATCACCTGGATCTTGACATGAATCTTCCTTTTCATTTTTTTTAATTAAACTAATCAAATACAAGTATCCAGGCTTGCCTTTCTCTGATGGCTTCTTCTGAAGAAAATGTAAAGGATACCCAAAAGTTTTGTGTGTATTATGTCTACAGGGACTTCTTGTTTGGTTCTGGCTTCTTTCCTTTTCTCCAACCTTGGGACTCTCAGAGCTGGCTGAAGACCGAGTCATGTCATGCATTCTGGTCTTCTGTACAGCCAAATACACAATCAGATTTCTTGGATTCAGATTTAGGAAACTGAAGTTAAAATGAGACGGGGGGAGACTAAAACTTTATTAAAACTGTGTATGTAAAACAGTCCTCAGACTTATTTTAAATTTCCATGAACTATCCTGAAATCCTTGAAGCATGAGAAAATAGTTCTTAAGATTTTTCTTGCTGGAGGGCAAGGTGATGCTCATTTAAATAATTCTTTATCTTAACACTGATTTACTAAACGTTTGATGTAACATTTCTGCTTTCTTCTGAAATAAGGTATATTTCACAGATTTTGGAAAGGTATTTTAATGTTGTCAGCCCATTCTTGTATGTGCAGCTTGGGTATTCAGTATTGTAGCAGTGCATTGCAGTCGTAAGTGTAGTAGAGTGGAACTGAAACATCTCTTTTCCAAAGTCTACTAAAAATAGTGTCATAACTTACGCTATCATCTAAACTCTCAATTTTTGTCATTTAGATTGTCTCAAAATTAATCCCATTTTAACTTCAAAAACAGAGCAGAGGGAAATCATAGAAAACAGAATACAGAACAAAAAATTACAGCATGTGTTTGAGCTGATGTGATGCAGGTGTTTTTCTTCAACAATGTGGATAGGTTTGTAGGCTTAGTGGTTGGCTGGATTTAGCATCCACTGTGTTGAAATAGCTAATGGTGGTGACTGACAAAATCTTTATGCAAATTTGCCTTCCTATTTTTGGGGATTATTTAATACCCTAACAAAGGTTCAGGTATTATATTCCTGAAACAACATGAACGTTTTTCTTAACTATTAAAATTCTCAAGTTTTTATTTCCAAGTGTTATCAGTAACCTGCTTATTAAAGAAAGTGTCATTAGAATACCTTAAAAATTAGTACAGAAGTTAATTCTTATGGAAAAAAGCTCATTTGTAATTGAAATGAGCAATGGAAGACAAGATTTTTCTGTTCTATGATTTCGTGATTGCTTTTTCTATTTCAGGTCCCTCGTGTATCTTTCCTTATTGCTTAAAAGAACAAAAAGATTCATGTTTCAAGCTTCTGATGAGGATGAATTTTCTGAGGATCTATTTATTTAATGTTAGAGATGGTCCAAGATGGAAAAAAGAAGTATTTTACTTGATTATCTTTACATATTACATCTGAGTGCCTGCTGACTGGATGATTGTGCAACTTTCCCGTTTCCATTTATTATGGAAATATGCTGCTTGGTGGGACTGTGGGACTGTTCATGTCAGAACTTGGCTTGTGTGACAGTTTTGCCTGTGGCTCTTTTCTGAGCAAAATCAGAACCTGGAGGGCTCACCCACTCAAGGAAGGCTGCAGGAGTTAGCCCACTGTGGTTGCACACTGCTCTTGAAGTGCTTTCAAATCCACCTTTATTACATTTTAAAGTAGCGTTACAGAGAAACTGAAATTTGTTCTCTCACCGCACCTGAATGTTCTTAAACTTGTGATTTTCATATGTTGAACCAATCCTATTTTCACTTTGCTCCTTTCAGCTGTTACCCACTGAGGTCCTAAAATATCTTGAACTTGAAAATAAGTCTCTTTCATGATCTGACTGATCATTCCTAATAAATCTTTTTTTCAGATTTTATTAAACAGAGAAGAGCAGGACTGAATGAATTCATTCAAAACTTAGTTAGACAGCCAGAGCTATGCAACCAGTAAGTAGTTTTGTTTCTGTTTTGTAAGGACTGTTTTGAAAGACACGAAATGTCAAGTACAAAATTGCAAATTAAGTACTTTTTACTAAAAAATTTATTTTACTTGTCAGTGCTTTTAAGTATAATGAACTTTAATATGATTGTTCTTTCCTTCAAAAGAAAACCAAGAGGTTGGAGAACAGTATAAAATATTTTTATCAAAACTGATCTGGAAATAAAGTTTTGCAGTTAACTAATCTTTAATTCAAGGAGTGCAGGTTCCAGTGTAAACTCTTTTGCTCTAGAACAGATGTTTGTCCTGCTGATAGCTTTACTGTTTGAGTACTCTGTCACTTGCTGCTGTGTTGCCCTTCTAGGAGTAAGTGGCTGCCTGCATCTTTTTCAGGTTGTTTAACACCTTTGTCAATGACCTGGATGAAGGGATAGATAGATCATCAGCAATTTTGCTGATGATATGAAGCTGGGAGAAGTGGTTGACACACCAGAAGGCTGTACTGCCGTTCAGTGAGACCTGGACA
Source organism: Penelope pileata (assembly GCA_013396635.1). NCBI lineage: Eukaryota > Metazoa > Chordata > Aves > Galliformes > Cracidae > Penelope > Penelope pileata. The sequence continues at coordinate 149,438 of WBMW01001149.1, read as the reverse complement.
GACTGGAAAGTTGGGTGGAGAGAAACCTTATGAGGCTCAGTAAGAGCAAGTGCAGGGTCCTGCACCTGAGAAGGAATAACCGTGTTCATCAGTACAGGTTAGGGGCTGACCTGCTGGAGATGAGCTCTGAGGAGAAGGACCTGGGTGTCCTGGTGGACAACAGGTTGGCCATGAGCCAGCAGCGTGCCCTGGTGGCCAAGAAGGCCAGTGGTGTCCTGGGGTGCATTAAAAAGAGCATGGCCAGCAGGTCGAGGGAGGTGGTCACCTCTGCTCTGCCCTGGTGAGGCCTCATCGGGAGCACTGTGCCCAGTTCAGGGCTCCCCAGTTCAAGAAAGACAGGGATCTTCTAGAGAGTCCAGCGGAGGGCCCCAAAGATGATGAGGGACCTGGAGCATCTCCCTTATGAGGAAACTAGTATTGCTTGAACTAGTAAACCAGTAAAGTTCTGTGTCTGGCTTTAGTGCTGAGTTTCTTTAGTACATAAGTTTTGTTTAATTATCCTATAGTATAACCTGTGAAATTATCCATTTTCACAGGAAAAAAAAAATACCAGAGAATATTGCTGCAGTTCGAATTGTGCAGTCAAATTTTATTTTCCAACAAGTGAACTATTTAATGTCTATTAAGTTGAAGTACGTGCTTCCTTTCTTTTCTGAAACTTAAGGAAAAAAAAAACACATTTTATATATGTATTACTTGTGAAAAGTGGAAAGAACTTTGAAACAAAGTCTTTACGATGAAGTAGTTTTCCGCTAAAGGAAATTCTGTGAGTTTTGTAGTCATAGCATTGATCTTCTCTGAGAAAGAATAGAAAACATTTCAAAATAACTAAGTGTTGAAAGCTAATCTGTTTTGTTAAATTAGTAAAAAGATTTCGATTTTTTTTAATTTAGTACAACTTCCTTGTCAGTGTGTCCAAATACAGATATTGTCTGAAAACATTTTATATTTGTTCTCCAAAGATAAAGCCATGTTTTTCTTTTTTAGATGCATCACAAATTGCAACAAATCATATTAATAATTACACAATCTGTTGTCTTTTCTATGTGCCAGTACATATGAGGAGTAAAGAAATCACAGAGCTTGATGACCTTGGGTTTTTTGGTACAACCTGCTAGAAACTACTCAAGGAATATGTAGCAAGTCTTTACAGTTAGCCCACACACATGCCTTCTTAAACTATTTTGCTTCAATATGCTAATAAATTTTATATTAGGTAAAATAACTTACAGAAAGTAACGTACAAGGAAGACTTAGGGGCTGTGTGTCTAGAGAAGTTGTGCGTGTTCTCAGAGAAGTTCATATTCCATTAAATCTTAAGCATTAAAACAAGTATTGGGGTTTTATACTTTTTAAGTCCTGCCTGGGGAAATTGTTTTGATTAATGCTTAAGAATGGTTCATGATGGCTTCTCGTTTCTGGAAGGGAAGACACCTGAATATCTGAATTGAAAAGGACAAATGTTGGGTTCAGTGTGTCCCTGGTGGTAATGTTTACATTATTCTCTGAAACATGCAACTCTGTTTTGTTTTTCCTTCAGTGGACTTTGTTCTTGGGTCTTGCTTGGTTTGTTGAATAGTTTATCAAAACCAAACCTTTCAGCTCAATAATAAACCCAACAAAAGCCTGAAGTGCATTAGAGTGATATTAGAGAGACCCTGTAGTGGCTGGTGAAGGATTTTCCTGCAAACCCTGTCAGGTGGGATACTGGGCTACGTGGATCATTGTTTTAGCCTGAATTGGGAATTAAGTGGGCCAGCTTCAAGCTGCAGTTACTCAGCTTACTGTGTTTGTTGGAGAACTTGCTCTCATGGGTAGAATGCAGATAGTGCAAAACAACCAACCAACCTCAGAGGGAAATAGAGGTCTGGTAACGCATCCCCCTTGATGGATAATGTCCTGAGTAGGAAGGAGCTGGGAATTTATGTATGTGCACCATGACACTCCCGAAGTCACTGAGCAGCTTTCCAAATTGGGCTGCTCTCCCTCTTAAACGTAGGGTCTTCACTGAAAACATAATGCATTTAATTGTCTAGCAGAACATGCACAAAGGAAAATGTGTTTGAATCCAAATGTATAGTAGTGGCTGCATTAAAGATGGAACATCCTTAAAGTAGCCCAAAGTAGCTCCTCAATGAAAATGAGCACTTACCTATAATGCTTGAAGAACTTGAGGATAACAATGCCCTGCAAACTCTGTGGAGAAATGAGTTATCAGCTCTCTCATTGGGAAGTGGGGATCTGCATTTCTTCCCTAGAAGAGAATTCAAGTAGCTAGATTTTCTGGTTTCAAAATCTGATGGACGTAAAAATGGGTATGAAACCCCTGGATTACAAGATCTTGCAGTCAGTGTTGGGGAAAGTTAAACTTTGTGTTGCTGTAGTCTCGCTCTCTTAAAATCTTCCTGTACTTCCTGGCTTTTTCACTATCTATTGTGTGTAAGAAAGATAGCAGTGTTTTACATTTTTAAAAAGAGTGTGGTTTATATCTTAAACTGTAAATTCTGTGCAGGATATCTTAAACATTAAGGTACTGTCAACGGCAATTTTACCATTTTGTTCCAAAGTCTGTGACTTTTTGAGCTTGCTCATATTTCTTTGTGTCCACACAATTGTGTGTCTACAATTTTTGTGTGGCTTCCATGTGTTTATGCAGGAAGGCTAATGCAGAACTAGTGTCACAGGGGGAACCATACTTAGGCAGAGCTTGGGACCCTTTGTGGACTTCGGGGATAATCCATGAATTGAATTTATCCAGTCCCTCCTAGAAGTTCAGACAAAAACAACTTAGTGGTAATAAATATACCGTGTGTATTGAGCATCCCCTGGTTTCTTAATCCTTGTGAGGTTATTTTAGGAACAATTTCAGTGTATTTTAGAATACTTGGAATCAATACAACAGATGCACCAATGGTATTTTAATCACTACCTTTTTGCAATGCTCCCACAGCTCCTAAAACTGCAGGTGTGAGCAATTTAACATTGATCAGTTATGCCCCTGCTGCTACATATTGCAGAAATTGCTGAATATTCCGCAACTGTACAGCAGCCTTTCACTGTGAGCTGATTTTTTTTTTTTTTTCTGCTCCAAATTCTCTCATGGGCAAAGTTACTATAGTAACTGTTTGAGATGTATTACAACGTGCCCTACTTAATCAGCCAGTTGTCCAAAATAATTATTGCGGAAAGGTAATTAAGGTCAGGTTTTGTAACTCTGTCTCTAGTGAAAAACCATAATTGTAAGTTCTTCATGTTATGATATCCAGAGGTTCTGAAACTTAAATTGTTGTGTGACGGGTCAATATTACTACAATTTTCAAACCACAGTTATTTTCCTCTTCCTGGGACTAAAGATACAAAGCATACCCTGAAGTAGATCAGAATTTGGCGTTCATGTAAGATTGGAAAAAAGAAACTGAAACGGTAGTGTGAAATTGTGTGATCAGTCTGGTCGCTGTACTTCAAACCTGAAAGGTTGATGGTATCTGAGCCTGGATTCCATGCAGGGTTTAGGAGTGCAGGATGCAAGTGATGGAGACTGGGAGCCTCAGGTGGTGTATGGCCTGAGTTAGGTTCCGTAGCACTGATACAAAATACAGTAGCTGGAGAAATGTCAAAAACAACTAATCTCTCACTTCTGGTCCTTCCTTTAGAGAAGCGTGGAAGGTAAAACAGATTGAAAATAGCAAAATAAGCGCATCTGCTTCTGATACAAAAACTACTCTATTTCATATTATACCAAGTGATAAAAGGACAGTGCCAGGGTAAGGTGTGGAGTCTTGTTCTCGTTTGTTGGTTTTTCCTCTTGTACTGAATGTCTCATGCAGAGTTTAACTGTGGCCACCCTGAGAGCTTTTGATAAAACTCTCTCTGAAATGTAGGTGAGACTTCTTCCTGAATAAGCTTAGCTGCCTTTTAGTGAGCTGAGGGAACTTGAAAGATTCAAGTTGTCTCTTCAAGTGGTATATAAACTGTAAGTGACGCCCATTTAGGAAGTAATTTTGCCTCACTTGCTTCTCCTTCTGTACTATGGGAAGCTTGTAGTCTCTCTTGCCACGTTCTGAAGGAGAGCAGTTGTTCCTTCTGCAGGCTGGAAAGGTTTCTGGCGTTGTCCTGTCGTGCCTGACTAGACTGCATTGAGATTACAAAACCTTGATCTTCCACTGAAAAGCAGATGGGGACAGGAATGTTACTACCACATATCTCTTAGGGTGTGCATCTGTTGAGCTTTAACTGTTTTTGGTTTTGTTTTGAGGAGAGTGTTGAGAGAAAATAGATTTATTTGATTGCTGGCCAGTTAGAACTTAGGCTTTGGATAGGGCTTTTTATTTTAGTAATTACTTTTCAATGCAGTTCTACAGAGCATTCCCTCATGAAGTCTTCACATGCAAAAATTTGACTTGAAGTATATGTAAGTTTGGAAATCTTATGTACAATGTGTAACATACTCAGCCATTGGATTATGTTGCTGTAAAAACATTTCTTGTATACAGTCCTCAATTACCATAAGTGTAAAACTTTGTGATGAGTGACTCCACTGGTGTTGAAGCCATTAATCTTTTTTTCTATCATTCCAGCTGAAAATCATGCAAGTTATTGGTTTTCTAATGCATTTTACTGTGCTTCTTTCTAGCCCGGATGTCAGAGCATTTCTTCAGATGGATAACCCAAAACACCAGTCAGATCCTTCTGAAGATGAAGATGAAAGGAGTAATCAGAAGGTAATAAAACAGACATAGAACAGTCTTCTAAATTTTAGCTACTTGACAGCAATCTTAAGTATATTACTTAAAGAACATTACCAGTTGGTTTCGCAATAAATCTCCTCTGTGATCTTTTAAACAAAACTGCTCTGCTGTGGGCTGTAAGATATTTTCCTGTCAAGTATAAACTGCAGAGAGGGGTAATTGTGATTGCTAGCTGTGTCTTGCTGCTTCCCCACTTGCTATGAGTGGAAGAGGCACAGATTCAGTTATAGTTTAGCTGTCATGGTTTTTTCAGTCTCCTCAAACATTCTTGCTAAGGATGCCTGGCAAGGAGCAGAAGTGATTGAATGTTTGTCTTTTTGTTTGCTTGTTTTTTAAGGAAAGGGAGGCTGTAGCGGGGTCGGAACTAGATGATTTTTAAGGTCCCTTTCAATCCAAGCCAATCTATGATTCTATGAAATATAATTCTCATGGATTTAAAAAAAAAAAAAAAAAAGCATTGCAGTCTTTCTTGAAGTCACTCAGGAGCAAAGATGGATTTAATTTCAGTTCACATTTAACACTGTGTGAGGTCTCAAGCCTCTTTTGTTAGAACAGCCACTACGGAAGTGCAGTTTAGATGGGTTCTCTGAAAGTTAATTTACGGTTTCCAGAAACAGTGCTGATTGAAAAAGGAGTCTTTCTGGGAAAACAAGTGCTGTAATTAAGTTTATTTTCTCTGGTTTACTTCTTGGCACATAGATGTGACCTTAAGACTTCTCTTAAGTACTTGACAGCACGGTGAGCATACAGCGGAATTTGTAATTTAGATAACAAGTTTCCTTCTCCTCCTTTGAAAGATATTTTAAGTAATGTGGAAAGAAAGTTAATGATGTATTATATACTACCACAAATTCCAAAATAGGAAGAGAGCTAATGCTTAGTGGTTGGGACCGTACGCTTCGATAGAAGATCAACTCTCATAGTTCCTGTAAGTGATGAAGATGTGCAACAAGGAATAACAGCAAGCTCCTTCCCACTCCTCCCAATATTAAAACTGGCACAGTAACTTCTTAAAAACTGCTGAGTACTGTTGTGTGATTAGTTCTTATTAGTGCAGTTGTCACATGTAGCATTGCTGTCAGAGCATTCTCTTGTGTGGGCATGCTGATTTTGTAATGTCTGCTGGCCTATCTCCATATAATTTGTCTTTGAAGTTCATCTTTCTCTGATAAAGTCCAAAAGCACAATAGGGGTACTAACACTGCTTTTTTTTTTTTTTTTTGTTTAAAAACAAATTGGAGAAAGTTGCTTAAACAAAGGTGGTTTCCTGCTGTCCATGTAATTTACAAATTCCATCTTGGGTGTGTACTGGTTAAGATTCATGCTATTCCTGGAATTCAGTTAACCATTAATGTCAGGATGGGAAAGGTTCCCAGTGTTTTTTCTTGGTAGAGGAAAGTGTTCACTTTAAAGCACCACGTCCTTAATTAGTTAGACTCTTGCATAAACGTTGGAGTTATAAAATGATTTTATTGGAGTAAAAGGTAGAAAGCATATTCCTTAGAGCAAATACAGAAGGGACAAAGCTTTCCATGCGGGAGGAACAGATTGTTTGCTGACAGTCTTGAATTTTTGTTCCTAATCTTGTCCTCTCCATCTGGACATAACTATTTTATTGTCTCTATCCTTTCATATGATGTGTATAGAAGTATTCTGTGAGAATGTGTTGATGGCCAGATATTTCAAACTTAGAAAATTCACAGTTTGGATATTAGATATCTTTAAAACCTATTAACAAGTGTAGGGGTATAGAGTGGGCAAATTATTTTGAAATTACTACTGATTGAAGTAAGAATTAAAAATCATAATAAAATAAACCTATTTGTTTCTTTCAACAGTTAAATTCTACCTCACAGAATATCAACTTGGGACCATCTGGAAATCCTCAGTAGGTTTTTCAATTAACTACAAACTGAAAAACTAGACTGAATATAATTGTTAATAGTATGAACAGTTCTTTGTATATGTGGCTTTACTTTTGATTTTCTCTGCTCAGAAAGAAGGAAGATATTTAGTACTGTGCAAAGTAAACAAACCCTTTTAAAACACTTTCCTTTTCACCTTCAGGTTTTGTTAGTCTGTTATCTTTTTACTTAAGGATGCTATGGCAAAAAAAAAAAACAAAACCTCTCTCTTTGGGAATGGTCCCACAGCTGTTAAGAATGTGAACCATTCTGAAAACAAGTTTGTTTTACTGCATGACAAAGGAGCAACTTACCTTGTTGATATTACAAACCTAGTCACTGCAGTTAAAACTTGCTTCTGTGGTGTTTTCTGTAGAGTTTCTGTTTTCAGATCTCTCAGTCAGTGCTTTTGTCATCTGAGAGATGACACCTATTTTGATTTTTCTTCCCTCTCAGATTTTTTTTTCTGGGCTAACAGGAGGAAATGCTCAATAGATTGCAGTGAGAAATGAAGCTGTAAGAGTACTTCCTTTGAGGGGCAATAAATGAAGAGGTGTATGACGTAACTGTTTTTTCAGAAGATGAAAACGTAATTGTTTTGCTGACAAAAATACCTCTGAATTGTACTTAGGAAAAAGTGAGGGAATTATTGGAAATAACTGAAAGGAGTGGTGATGTGGCAAGTGGAAAAACACCGAATTCGTACAAACACACAGAAGAGGAAGGTGTTAAGGCCTCACTCCTGTCATTTTAATTTAAACTGGGGAAGCAATGGATGGAAGGAAGGATGGAATGAGGAAAGATAAAACAGATGACGAACTTGTCCCTTCCTTCTGTCATGTAAGCTTCAGAATCCAATTGGATGTCTGAGAATGGGAGATAAGCTCCAGGAAAAGTCATGGGGAAAAGAAGACTTAAAAATTACAAGAAACTAGAGCATCTGGAGGACAAGATAATAGTCTTGCTCATCTTCTACATCTTAAACTTAAAATGAAAAGAGTAAATTTAAATGTTGCAGCTCTGCCACTTTCTCTGGAAGACAGTGGAATTGCAAAATGAAGGGCAGCTTTGCAGAAATCCAAATGTTGGTTAGAATGAAGAACAAACAAGGGTGCTAGTGAACTGTTCTTCTCATGTTGTAATTCAAGTGTTACAGTAGACTTCTGTGCAGCTATGGAGCTTGTAATTTTTGACCTCTCTTCTTCCTAAATATCTTCCAGTGCTAAACCAACAGACTTTGATTTCCTGAAAGTTATTGGGAAAGGCAGCTTTGGCAAGGTGAGCTTTCTAATTCCTGCATCTTGCTCTGGTGCAAGGATGCCAGCTGGTGTTTCATGCATAGCGACTGTTGGCTAGAGGCTTTGCCAGAGGCTTTGAAAACAGTATCATTCTAGGATGGCACATGAACTCCCATATTGGATTCCTGTTGCTGCTATTTCATAGCCCCACCATTGTTTTTGCTGGTGCGGTGGTAGTTGTCTGCCTTGGGCACTTGTTGAGATGAAAAACTGAGTGTTTCCCTTTCTCGTTAAGAGCAGTAGGGATCCTCTCTTTCCCCCAGGGAGGAAGGGAGGTACCCCTGTGCTTATGCAGCTGGAGTACAAATCCTGCACTTCCCTTTGTTGGTACAGGCTGCTTTCTCGAGCATGTAATGCTATGGAGCAGTGTAAGCAACATCACATTGAAAAGTGACTTTAATATTGATAGTCTCCAAAGAGATACAACAGAGAATCCCTCTTAACCTTCGTTCTCAGGTTAATTTTCAAGTCATTGTTTTTTGTGGAATTAACTTCAAAACTTGAAAAAACAGCTGAAATCTCAGGAGAGATCCAGCAGGAAAATAATTATTTTGTGATAGCACTATATAGACAGATTGTACTAAACTGTAAGTTCACTCTATTAGTGATTGACTACGTTAAAACCAAAGAGACTATAGTGACACGTAGTATTAATACTTTTCAGTTATGCTGAAGTTAAGAAATGATCAGTAGAATGTGAACCACAACAATCACATTTCTTCATTTGTTTTGAATTTCACAGGTTCTTCTTGCAAAAAGAAAACTGGATGGGAAGTATTATGCTGTCAAAGTGCTGCAGAAAAAAATTGTTCTTAATAGGAAAGAGGTAAAAAGAACTACGGTTTCTCCACAAACCCTTTTGTTTTTTCCCTTAATTACAAAACTGCTTGTGTTTACTTACTGATCCTTTACTTCCTTACAGCAAAAACATATTATGGCTGAACGTAATGTACTTCTGAAAAATGTGAAACATCCATTTTTAGTTGGATTGCATTACTCATTCCAAACAACAGAGAAGCTTTACTTTGTCCTGGATTTTGTTAACGGAGGAGAGGTACGTGATGATTCTGTTTGGATTTGAGTCTGTTCATTCTGCAGTTCTAGGTGGGAGGAACAAAATGATTCTTTACAATGGGCTGTGATCAGTATTCTCACAAGTTCTGAAAATCCTGTTACTTAATCTCCAGTAATACTGTTCCCGCAGACTTCCATAGGTAGACAGACCCTGTTCATCTTATCAACAACTTTAATCCAGAATTAATTTATCATTGTCAGATGCAAATACTGTCTCTTTTACAGTTACCTAAATTTATCTCTGTTATGAATAATCACGTGTTGACATTTCTCAGCTTGTGAAATTATTTTCCTTTTTCATCTGCATTATCTGAGGTGCTAGTATCTCAAAAGTGTGAGGAAGGAAACAGATAATTGAATTTGTTACTATGACTTTGTTGGAAGTCCTGGGCTTCTTCTGTGGCCTTGCGTGGTCTAATGACTTACTGCTGAATAGCCTTGTTCTCAGAGTTCTTTTCTTTGGAGTAATGCTATTGAGTATGAGGAGCCCATAAGTAACTTTAGGGAAAACTTTTGAAAGAAGTGGAAGAAGTCTGTCAATATTTAAATATAATGTTCTGGAGCAGTTTGTCTTTAGCTGGGTACTGTGAAAAGCAACATGTCCCCCGTGCTTTCAGGAATGCTCAAGAAAATCATGGTGGAGTAGCTAATAAACATGAGAAGAACGTAAAATGTTGCTTCTGTTTCTTCAGAAGGTTTTACGGAAAATCAGCAATATTGCATACTAGTAATACCTAGACCTGTCTAGTACATGGGTTGTGATTGAAGATCACAAAGTGTAGTGAAGAATGATTGTGTGAAAGTGGCTATCCAACGTAAATGCTTTAAAGGGGAGCTGTCTTGTCATTTGCTATGTTGCTGCTGTAAAATACATACCTCTTCTAAAAGTCTTACAAAAACTCTTACGAAAGGATCAAGAAGGGGGAGACAAGGTGCCGGTTTAAATAATAAAACTGGTACCTGACAGAGGACATGAGAAGAAGGGGTAGCATTTAAATAGGTTGCTCTGAAAGTTATGCCTCCTGATCATCTCCATGGAAACTACAACAGATACAAAGAGCACAACACCATCTGATAGAGCAAATTCTCAGCTACAAAACGCTATCTTTAAAGAGTCACCATTAGCCAATTCATGTGAATGAGCTGATCGAGACACTCTTCATTTCGTGCTGTGACAGCTCTGCACAGCTGTCCAGAACATGGCTTGTCTATCACATCACTGTTGCCACTGCTGAAATGCACCACCCACCCCCTCACTATGCTCACAGCCGCTGTTTGGTCTCCATAAATGTTCAGCAAGTGTTGATGAATGCCAGTGGATGCCTTTTTTTCCACATGGAGGAATTCAGTTCCACCCCTTTGCTCCATACACACTTCCATGTCAGACGCCATTGTGTCAGACTGCCCCTCTGCTGCTGTCTGTCACACAGCAACAAAACAGAACGGAATATTGGTGGGAAGGTTCAACCTCTGCTGCCATTCCGATACCCACCTCTGACAGTGAGGACTGACATAATAGAATAGGAGGCATTACTTTCGGAGCATGCCTCGTAGTTTGTTTCAGCATTCCTCAGGGTTTCCTATTGTGTTCCTGCATGTGGATGTACACAGACAAGAATAAAGTACATTGAATAAACCAGGGTGAGGTATGAATTGTGGTGTATGTTGGTTGACGTTCATAAGGCCTACTGCCAGGGTTCATGGTGCTCCTAGAACTGAGATTCTGACCCCTTTGAGTGTCGCAGTCTGGACTTGATGGGCCTTTCTCTAGTCCGGTGTACTGCCATCTTACTTAGACGGCCTTTCTCTAGTCCAGTGTACTGCCATCTTACTTAGACGGCCTTTCTCTAGTCCAGTGTACTGCTATCTTACCTAGACAACAAACTCCTGGTTTGCTCTATTCTGAATTTCTGGCTACAGCTTTATTTGGCATTCTTCCAGGCAAACAAAAATACAGTTCAAAACAGCTTTCAAAGTTGAATGAAGCGCTTGGAAAATTTTGGTGGCTTCTTATATTTTCTCCCAAATTTTGCAGGTAGAAAACAGAGAATTCTGTTCTCCTAATTTATTTATTCATTTTTAATTGAATTGATAGTACAGTTTCATATATGTATGAAACCTATATGGCTAGACTTGTGCATCTGCTCAAACTATTTAAAGCCAGAAGGCTCTCTGTAGTTGAGAACATTTGTGGATTAGCCTGGAGTATACATCTCCCTAAGTGATCTTAGAATACGATTGTATAGATGCTTTTATACAAAACTTTGTATACACAGATATTCAGAAATGGAAGGTGACTTGTTTGGCGCCTGACTAGCTATATCCTATTAGGAGACTATCTTGCATGATTGAATTTTGCCAACCTCATAGTGGTTTTTTCTAGTTCTGTTTCACTGGCCTTGCTTTTAAGGGAATACCCTTGTAACTAAGCTGCCCATACGTTTCTGAGCTGTCAAAGAGAGGAAAGGAAGCGAGTGAAGGAATGTTGTCATGCAGCAAAACCAATTTTATTTCATTTTACATGCTTAAAATTGTAGGCAGCTAAATAAAATTACTTTTTGTTGTTAAAATTACACCTTATTAACTTTTTTTTGTTTTTTTCTTATTTACTACTTTACATGTTTACAGCTGTTCTTTCACTTACAAAGAGAACGTTCCTTTCCTGAGCACAGAGCCAGATTTTATGCTGCTGAAATAGCCAGTGCACTGGGCTACTTACACTCCATAAATATAGTGTACAGGTAAGTTTCTGAAATGTATTCTTGTCCCACAAAAGTTCAAAGTAGGACAAATTACTGAATAAAAACTACTGCATTAAATCATCTCATTTAACTACCCATTAAATCATCAATTTGAACATAGTGTTTTCATCAAAACCTAAAGCTTTCTTTCAGCTAAAAAATAAGTCATTGCCTTTTGAAGCTTTTGTTTTAGTGACTGCTGTTTTGAATTAATAGAATGTTTTTTTTAATAGGGATTTAAAACCAGAAAACATTCTTCTAGATTCACTAGTAAGTAAGCAACATGATTTTTTATTTTAAATCTTCTCTCACAAAATGGACATTTATGCACGTGCAAATGTCGAGCATGTTCTCTTTTTTAAAATATCACTGTTTCTTAAACAGGGTCATGTTGTGTTGACAGACTTTGGACTTTGTAAAGAAGGCATTGCAAGTTCTGATACTACTGCAACGTTCTGTGGGACACCAGAAGTATGTTGACAACTTTCTCGTCTTTGACTAGAAACTAATGATTGTTGAGTGTTATTTATGTAAATGGAAGATCAAATACTCAACTGTGTATTGTTGGAGACTTAAACTCCTTTTACGAGCTCTTCTGTGAAACCAAACCAAAGACAAGTTTACTGCAGATCTGTTCTTTGTACTATTTACTAATATACAGTACCTTCTACTTACTCCCCACATCCTCATAACTCATCTCTACCATCCTCCCTTTTCCCAGTCCTTTTCACATACTCTGTTTCTTCCCATGTCTCCTCCTAACCACCGACTAGACACAAGACTATTGGCTTGTGTAACAGCTGTAACAGATTTGCCAACATGAGTCTATGTACCATATTCTGCCACTAATTTTTTGTAACTTTAGAAGCACTTAGTGTCTGTGACACTTCACATTTTGTATATGGGTGAAGCTTTGAACTTACTGACTCTATTGTCTCTTTTTATGAGTTTTCCAGTCTATTTTTCTTCAATCTGGAAGTCTTAATGTATGAGAGATTCACTGAGATGCAAAAATTAGTGGCTTTGATAATCTGATAAACATACTTCAAGTTACAGAAAAGGCCTTTGAAAGTAGGGAAGGATGGGTGAGGAGTAATGTAAAGGGACAACATGTGAGAACTTAGCCTAGTTATCATTAGAGTAGGAATCTAGATAGTAAATACGAGCTGAAACAGCGTTTGTTGAATTCTTCTATATCCACTGAGCTTTCTGAAACACTGGTTATTTTGGACTTGTTTGAGGAAAACCTATGGGATATTTGTCTTGTGTTTGGAGTGGGCACTCAAGCATACAGACAGATTGAGAAATACTGGTACAATTAAACTGTGACTTTCAGCTCCTGCCATTTTACAAGAATCTCTAACTTAGCAATTCACAGCTGTTCTCCTTATTGAGATTTACAGTGAAATGTAGTGTAAGTCCTACTGTTTCTCAGTGATAGGTTTGAAGCAGAATGAACTCCTTTCCTTCCTGTATACTGGATGGGGAGCATTCAGGCTTTGAGTGGCAGCATGGGTTTGGCGTGTAGCCAGTTTGCTGAGAGGCATGCTGGGGGGATGCTGCCTCTACTACAGCACAGCAGCCTATCTGGAATGTAAAACAAGTTTCGTAATAGAGGTGGCAGAGTAGTTTGGCAAAAGCGTTTGGAAGGCATTGTTTCAACTGGCAGAAGAGTTGTTCTACTTGGTAAATGAGCAGATGGTGATGACGAATTTTTCAAGTTTGTTGAAGGGCTTTGTTGAAGAACTGCTAAATATTTAGTAGTCTTACAATTGCTATGAAGCAACAGCAACATTTCCTGAAGATGTTTAATGTTATATGACTAAAACCTAGGTATTGTTATTGCTAGCCTAATGCTCTACTTTTTTTTTTTTAATATATTTTATTTTTAGTATCTTGCACCAGAAGTTATTAAAAAGCAGCCCTATGACAACACAGTAGACTGGTGGTGCCTTGGTGCAGTTCTTTATGAAATGCTTTATGGACTGGTATGTAAGCAATCCCTGCCCCCACACATTAAGTACCCTTTTCTCCTCCTTTATCTTAGGTGAAGTAACTGTGGAGTGCTGTTAAGGATGCTAAGTTTTTGCAGAGCACTCAAGTACTCTACTTAAATGGATGAATGATTTCTCTTAACATAGCATCTTTTTTTTTTTTTTGGATTTTGCATTGCTTTTGGACATCTAAACTTTTGCTTTCCAGTGAACTGCTGGACACTGAAAACAAGTAGTTGTAACTGAGGGAATGTAAGAGTAAACTGAATCAACAGTGATAATACCTAATAAATTAAAACATATTTTAACTTGGGTATTCCAGAACCTGCTGTAGGGAACCTGCTTTGGCAGCGGGGTTGGACTCCGTGATCTCTAGAGGTCCCTTCCAACCCCAACAATTCTGTGATTCTCCTAGCTCTTCTGCTTCTTGATGCAATATTAAAGAAAAAATCTTACTGCACGTCTTCTAGTCATATGTAATTACTAATAACAGTCTGTTCTGTGAGGTATTTTGAGTTCCACGTTCATCTGGATCTTAAGTAGGAAAATAGATTTGTTTTCCCACTGTTGTTCTTTTCAGGCAAGCTCAGTGTGAGCTTTGAATCTGGGCAGCATCTGTAGTTACTTGTAAGTGTGAGAACACGTTATGAAAAGAGGAGGTGGCAGGGGAAGCTATCAAGCATAGAGACCTGGCAGTGGGAACAACTGAATTAGAAGTTAGCAGTGTGTAAGAAGAGAGAGATTTCTTCCTTCACTGCTAGCGGTTTGTTTCTTACAGAAGTGTTTGTTGATTCGTACACATGAAACAAAATGCTGAATGTAGCTTCAGATTCATGTATAACATGGTTGTTGTTGTTGTTGTTTTTTAGCCTCCTTTTTACTGCCGTGATGTTGCTGAGATGTATGAGAACATTCTTCATAAGCCTCTAGTCTTGCGTCCAGGAATCAGTCTCACAGCTTGGTCTATTCTGGAGGAACTTCTGGAGAAAGATCGGCAAAGCAGACTTGGAGCAAGGGAAGATTTTGTATGTAATGTCCTCATTTATTAAGCCCTTCTTCATTTAAAAGGACATGACTAAATTTGGGTGCACCTTACAGGTTTAATAATGGGATATAGAAAATGCTCCTTTTCTATATCTGTCTATTTTCCTCCTTTTTTATTTCTTCTTTTAAGATGCCATTTGTGGTCATCAAGTCCTGAAAGATGTTTGGAATAGGATGGAGGTGATTGTTGTGGGACATCATAATTTTAGGTTGGATGCTGTCATACCAACCAGCAAGGAAACGCAACTCCTGGTGTAGTAGTCACTAAGGTGTACTTAGGTAGAACTGTTCTAGTTAAACTGGGAAATAATGAAAAGGATATGTTCTGGTAATGTCAATGTAACTGGCAATATGAAAAAGTGTTCCTCAAACAGAGAGGAACACCACTGCTGTATAAACAGCAGCTCTTGTTTCATACTTAAAATCATAGTAAATGTTTTCCCAGTGTAACAGTGATTTTTTTTTTTTGTTTGTTTGTTTGCAAGAAGGTGGTGTTAGGAAGCACGTATGTTTTCAGAACTGTGTGGCAAGGAATGATCTAGTAAGACTTCTCTTCCATTCATTAATAGTGAGATCTTCACAAACTTCTGCTTGCAGCCTTAACACTAGGTAGAGTGCTGAACTTAGCATAGAATGGCTTAGGCTGGTCCTAAGGCTTTAGGACCTCAAAGTCCATCCAGTTCCAACCCCCTGCCATGGGCAGGGCTGCCACCCACTGGATCAGGCTGCCCAGGCCCCATCCAACCTGGCCTTGAGCACCTCCACAGCTTCTCTGAGTAAACATCTGGCCCAGATCATCCCCTCTTAGTTTAAAGCCATTTTCTTTTGTCCTATCACTATTGAACTGTGAAAAAAGTCGATCTCCCTCCTGCTTGTAAGCTCCTCTTAAGTACTGGAAGGCCGCAATGAGGACTTCCCAGGACCATCTCTTCTTTGGGCTGAACAAGCCCAGTTCCCTCAACCTTTCTCATGAGAGGTTCTCCAGCCCTCTGGTCATCATCGTGGCCCTCATCTGAATGCTCTCCAACAGCTCCACATCTTTCCTGTGCTGGGGGCCTTGTAGCAGACCCTGACCAGCAGATGTCCTTTATTGGTCTGGTTCCTAATTTTAACCCAGAAGCTCTCAACCTGATCGTGGCTGTTTCTTAGAATCATCTCTTAGATCTAAGACGTACTTTTTCACAGTGGGGAATATGATGAAAGGATGGTAGCATTCAGCCCAGCTGTTCAGTGCTTCCTATCTATTAGGCATATTGTAGAGTTGTTTAAGCAGCCACTTTTCAGACAGTGATCAAACTAACAGCTTGAAGGCAGGAGCAGAAATACTTACAGAAAATATTCTTGCCCTGTGGTTGATTTTAAGTCTTAAAAGCAGCAAATAGGATTTTAAAAGGAAACCACTTTGTAGAGGCAGGCTAACAAATTTTAATTCTTTTTGCCAACTGCAGCTTTTATTGCAAAATAAACTGTAAATGAAAGACTTGAGTTCCTTGAGTTGTGTTTGTGCGTGCAATCTTGAGCAGTATTTACTATGATGTGCAGGATGGATTTCTGAAAGATCCATAATTTCTATTCTTTACTGCAGCTTGAAATTCAAAAGCACCCGTTCTTTGAATCTCTCAGCTGGACTGACCTTCTTCAGAAGAAGATTCCACCGCCATTTAATCCTAATGTGGTAGGTGCTGTTCTAGTTCGTAGCTTCCGAATTTCTGCCTTTGAGGGCTCCTCTATTTGCAAAGAATATTTGTGCATCAGAATGGATGGGAACCTCTTAGTGCTGACGGTACTTCTGGGCAGTGGTGCTGTCTTTTTGACTTAAAACTCGCTTTGACGTATTGATGTTTCCTCTGCTCATTCCCGTGAAAGGACTAAGCAATTTTGGTGAGGTCTGAAGACGAAAGAATTTACAGACTCTTTATTTAAAGACTTTTCAAATTACTGACTTCATGTATTTTTGTAATTATTAAGCCTTAGCTGCAGCCCTACTCTTGTTTATCTGCCTATTGGTTTACATCTGCTTGATGAAGAAACCTTTGCTGTCTTGTCTCTTTTCTCTGTAACTGAATATTACTGTGCTTCAGTTCTTAGGTCTGTTACTGGAAAGGTGATCTATCGTAGTTACTATTGTTGCTAGAAATTAACAATTTTGTTGATGGAAAAGGGAGAAAGATAATTTGGTGTGTGATTGTGGGGGTTTTATTTTATGTTTTTGCATCCCCCTAATGGTCAGTTAAGAAAGAGACATTTCTTAGTATTTCTTGAGTTTATCACATCGTACATGTGTGTAGCTTTTGGCTTGATCTCCAGCCTAAAAGAAACAAGCGAGCTTTTAATAACTGCTTTCAAATAGGGATGCTGTGGTGTGCTTCCTTTAGCCTTTTGTACTTAAATAGGAAAGAGTTACATAGAAGTAGATGATCTCAGGAGTAAAACTTGTAATCGAAAGGTGAAGTACTTTTTTTTTTTTTTTTTTAATTCCAGAATTAACATGACAAATGATG
Organism: Penelope pileata; assembly: GCA_013396635.1. Classification (NCBI taxonomy): domain Eukaryota; kingdom Metazoa; phylum Chordata; class Aves; order Galliformes; family Cracidae; genus Penelope; species Penelope pileata. The sequence goes on along the minus strand of WBMW01001149.1, from coordinate 132,134 downwards.
GGTCTTTCTGTTTTCCAGGTTGGCCCGGATGACATTGGGAACTTTGATGCAGTGTTTACGGAAGAAATGGTCCCATACTCAGTCTGCATTTCTTCTGATTACAACATTGTTAATGCCAGTGTCCTGGAGGCAGATGATGCATTTGTTGGATTTTCTTACGCACCACCTTCTGAAGATATGTTTTCCTAGGAAATTAGAAGCCAACAGTGTTCTGGAAGTCTTGGGATGAACTGGAACATTAGGGTTATGAACACATTCCAAAACAGTGTAACTAGTGCCTCGTTTTGTATGTAGGTTTGAAACCTATGAACAAACATTCTCTGCTGTATAGGAGGAATTTGGGCATTTTGGATGGCTTTCTTTGGGGTTTGAACTGTTTATTCCTGCTGCAGAAAATATTTTTAAAAAACTTTAACATTCTGTACATCTACGTATTTTTTTAAGCAAAAACACTGACTGTTCTCCTCAGTCTCTTCAGGTTTACATTCGGACGTATCTAAGATTAGACTGGCACAAACAGCAGCGTATTTAGTAAATTTACAAATGCCTTTGTACCTATTTACAGTGACTTTGTGCTTGAATTGTAACTATGCAAGTCATCTTTTGTATATCCTGGTTTACAAAACGTAAATGTTTTCCCTGATGTATCAGTTTGAACTTTAACTCACCTGTCAGCACTTAAATGAACATTAAGACTGAGATGCCTGGAGGATTTCTGTAGAATGAAAAATTGGGTATGTAAAACCAGATTGTCACACTGGAGGACCTAGGTCACTAAACTGGGTTATTTGAGGTATGGGAGATTACTGAAAGCAAGGATGGAACAAATTAACTTTTGATTTGGTAACATTTACTGATCATGCATTCTACCTTTTTTCCTCCTTGAGATAATTATGACTGTATTTCAACTGCATTAAAAATATTTTTGGTTAAAACTATGCTTTTCCAAAGATACAATATGCAATAATCACTGCTACTTTGAAAGGCTATCTTGCTTAAACCTTCCTGCAGTGGGTGGTGAGAGGCTCATGCCAAATATTAAGTATTTTTCTCACTGATTTGTACTATGAAACACTAATATGTTCCAAATCAATTGTATTTCAGCATTCACAGCTACTTGTCTTTGTGTCCCATTTTGCACCATTTTTAAATCTTCACTTGGTATTTGGAAAAAATAATGTAAATTATGTTGGTAACTTTTAGAAATATGAAAAACTATTGTATTTCTCATAACATACATGTGTATGGAGAAACTGATCATTCTGATCAACTTCTGTTTAAGGAAAACTTTTAACAATGCAAAAATTGACTGCAGTTAGCGTACAAAAGCCTATCATGGTAGTAGTTTTATTATATATTACCTGTAAATAACAACTTACTATCTGTTACTTCAAAATTTTTCTGTGGTGGTATTTTTTTTTGTTGTTGTTGTCCGTAAATACATTCAGTTAAATGCCTCGGTTTGAGAGAAGTCTGTTAAGACACAGATGAGCAGCCAGCCAGAGTTGTTAGACAAATTTCAGTATTTAAATAGTTTCATTCTTGACAAAAGAAGTAGCTTCAGAGTTTATATTTGTACAGCTATTTATATTGCATTGAGATCAGTTAAAAATTAAGAATATTAGGGAAAACAGTCTATCAAATTGTAATTATTCTGAAATTAATGTTGTCAACAGCAAAACATGAGACAAGTGGAAGCTAAAATGGGATTCTTTGTTTATTCTATTTCTTTCGCATAATGTGAAGTGGTTGCTGTGTGAGGTGTGGGAAGGGGTTACTGAGTAAAATGAGTAGGAATTAACATTGGAGTGGAAGGAAGGAAGCAACCTTATGGCTCCGCTCCCACAAATGATGGCTTGGTGCAGGGTTCCCATCCTGACATTTCTGAAGTTTTGACAAGTTTGGAAATAGCTGTGCTGCTGTTCAGGACAGCCAGTAACTATATGAATCTTGTTCTTGCAGTTACCATCATTTGGCAGCAACAGTCTTCATTTTTCTTTACGTATTTTTTTTTTTTTTAAGTATGGCTTTATAGTGGACTGGAAGGCAGAAATTGCCTTTAATAAAGGAAGCATATTCATTCTTATACTAAGCTTTTACTCCGCGCACCCCTGAAATGATTCTGTGGGCTACTGGAACTGTCTTCTGCCTACAGCAAGGAAATATGCTATATCACAGCTGTTTCTTCTTCTTCTTTTTTTTTTTTTTTTTTTTAATTTCTCCTAGCACGGTGCAGTACAGCAGAGAGATGGGAAGGGGAGATGCTTCAAAAGTTGCAGTATGGTACGTACTGCACCCTTTGTTTTTGTCCTCTACTTCCAAAATGTCTACAGCTAGCCTCCTGACTAGGTATATTAGTTTAGTTTTTTTGTTTTTGCCATTTTTTTTTGGTCACAAATTTTTGGAGGTTTCTTCCTCCTGGGTTTTTTTTTTTTTTTTTTTTTTTTTAAGCTGACAGTGGTAGTTGAAGTTATTTCCTGCAGAGCAGCTTAATTATTGCTTATCAAGCTTACTGCTTTTTCTTCCAGCAAGCTCTGCCCTTTTGGCTAGATGTGTCAACCTTTCACTTGAAGTGCTCTGTTCACTTTGTTCCTTCTATTCTACTTTACATTGTGAAATGTCCCGGTCAGATCTGGGCTTCCAAAGGCGGAGCAGCAGGCTGTGTACTGCTTCAAGCAGAAAACCCTCCCAGTACCTCCACAGATCAGTGTTCCTGTTCTGTATCTCCATGCATTTCATGATGGTGCTTTTCAGACTAAGCTGGAAGTGAGGTGGCCCCTTCGCAGAACACTGAGTTGCAGAGAAATCTCAAGTGGTGGTAAAACCTAGGCAGGAGGAGAGCCTCAGAGCACCAGCGCAGGAGTCACCCATTCTTGTTGTGGTGGGTACCTGAGACAGGGAGCTGACTTTTGTGACTGACACAGGGGTGTTTGCCTGTCCTGAGTGAAAGGGGACTGTTCCCACCTGGAATACATCTCCCAAAGAGCCATGCTAGGAGTCGGCCTTTCCTCCTGGCGCTGTGGAAGGAAACAAAACGCACCATCTTTGTGCCCTCTGGGCTTTTGGCCTGGGGAGGGAGAGAGACAACAGGACAGGCGGCAGCACATGGCAGCTGTAAAAACATGAAATAAGACAGAAGATAAGAATTCTGAGGTGCCTCTGAGGGAGGTAAGTTTGCTTATGCTAAAAGCAGCAGTTAAATATGCAGTGATCGTTAATAAAAGATAACGCAGAGCCAGGCCTTGCTGCTGTGGCACCCTGAGGCGGCAGCAGCTGATGGCTGCCGTGGGGCTGTGTGTCCCCTCACGGAACCACTGGCCAAGGGCTGCCCCAGCCTGCCAACAGGCAGCACCTGGCTGCCTGAGGCACTGCGGGGCGGCTCCAGAGCCCGCCCTGCCACTTCCCTGTCCCCTCTGGGCCCTCAGAGGGAGAGTGTGGCACAGCTCCTCGCCTGGCTGTGGTGGGCAGCCTTGGTAGCTTGGCCTCTACAGAGGTGCTCAGTAGTGAGGTGAAAAGTTTTTGGATGTGGAGAGGGGAAGCCCTGGAGAATATTGTGGGGTGAGAGGAGGTGGGCAGCTGGAAGATATGGAGGTGGAGTTGATCACCATGACATGCCAGAGTGCAGCTGTGGGGGGCTCCAATGGACGGGGCCACCCCAGAGGTGTGACTGGCTGAACTTGGTTCTGCGAAGCTCAGGCAGTGACTGTGTGTGCAGATGAACACCATAGGCCCTGGCTTTGTCCCAGCTGTGCTTGGTGTCTGTGCTTCCTCACCCACAGAGCACAGGATGCAGAGTGATGGGCAGTGGTCTGTAGGCGGTGGGGGGAAGGAAAAGTATGTGGAGGGGTGGTTTGGCTTTTGGTTGGACTTTAACCCCTTCTTGTCGAAGTTTGTAAGAGATAGAACAGTAATTGTGTGGGAGTAATCCCAAAGAAACTGAAAAAGAAACCTTAATGTAAATTCTCTTTCCATTTGTGCTAAAGATTTGATATTTCAGGCCACTGGAACGGATTGACTAGCCAGCCCGCAGCACACAGCTCTCAGAGAAGAAGGTTCACGCTGCCGCCACACAGGCGCAGCACAGGTGCCCAGCTGTTTCTCTCCCAGGTACTGATCTGTTTGCCCTCCCACATCAAGTTCTGTGAGCTCCTGCAGGGTGTCTTTCATAACTGAATAGCTTTGCTTTCTCTTCAGCCTCTTAATTATGTTATGTCCCATAGCAGGTAGCTAATATATTTTTGAAGTTTTAAGCGGTGTTTTGTATTGGCCATCTACAGAGAAGACAGATAACGCTTTGTAAAAGAACAAACAATAAACCCTGTAAGACAGTAAAGCAGATGTAGATGTGCATACACAAAATACATTTTGGCCTTAGGAGTTCTTTTTCTAAAGTAAATTCTTAATAGAAGTGCCTCATTTTATGAGATTTTACTCTGAAAATGTGGCTAGGTGAATAGTATGCAGTGAAAAGCATGGTCACTTTCCTGACCAAAACTGTAGTCTTGAAAGTTTTATCTACAGGAATAAGAATTGATCATCTGTGTATGCTGATGAATGTGTTTGCAAGATCTGCGCCTTAAATGAATGTTGCAGGAGGTGACAGCAGACTATGAAGGTCTGGATTAAGAAAAGATGTTGCCCAATTTCATACTTTCAGCAACTATGGCAGCCTTCTCAGATAAAGCAGATATTTAAGTCTTACTTTTGCTAGGATGTCTGCCTGCCTATAAATTGCGTTGGGGGGACTAAATGCTGCTTTCAGTTTGATGAGTTAGGGATTGGGCAACTAAATAATTCAATAATGAAAGAAGAAAAATACTGGAGCATTCTTTAGGAATTTATTTTACCTGTGTTATTATTGTAGTATGGCCAATTCTGACCAAATTTCTTTATGGCTTATTCCAGCGTTTTGATTAAGAGTCCAACGATCGTTTTAGAAGATGCATGAAGAGATGCAGAAAATGAAGGAAATTATCCTTGTTTACCTTGACAGAAGTGGTGGTCTTGAGAAATTTGTGCACGACTGCAAAAAATACAATGGTACTGCTCACTCAGTAGACGCTCTGTTAACATCGATAAGTATTATTAAACAAACCTCTGTTAAAAATTTTAAGATGCTTTTTGTTCCTGCAGACTCAAAACAAAGCTATGCTGTGTATCGTTTCATTATTTCAATAAATCCTTCTGATATTGCTGAATTGGATGCAACTCTTGGAAACTACATTCTTCATAACCCAATCAAAGCTGCAGGGATTTTTCAGTCAGTAAGTTTATAGGTGTGGTCAGAGCTGACAAAAATACATCTTTTATATATTAACTAAGTGAAGTTATTTTTCAATTACAGGTATGTTTCATAGCTGTTAAAACATTATCATTAATTGAACAATTGCAGACAGAGGCCCAGGTGAGTCCACATTAAATCTTTTAAGTGTGGGGAAGTATCAACAAAGATTATTTTGGTATTAATTTTTCAGCTTTTTTTTTCCCTTTGGTTGTAGTACTCTTTGTAATAAAAATAGCTGCAGTCTCACTCCAACATATTCCAAGAATTCTGACCTAATGGATTGAATTACTTTTACACTTGACATTCTTCTGATTTTTTTTTCCTAAAAGCTATTTATACGTCATGTTGCATTTGTTCATGTAGGTAAACTGTATTTATAAACAGCAGACTGAAATAAAACTATATTCTTATGGTATTCATGTCATTGTGTCTCGTTAGATCAGTATACTGCTGAAACCAACGCATTTGCCACCTTTACCAAGTTATGTTCTCAGTCTTTCTGCATTTCCCTTTAATTACACATCCCGGAGGTTTTACATGTCAGAAGGAATAGTGATTGCAATGGGAACAGTAACAAAATACACGCAAGGAGCAAGATTTCTTTGCACCGAGGAAACCTGTCCATTCTCTGAAGGTAGTTTAAAAAAAAAAAAAAAGTAGTGAATACTATTTCAAGAAATTTAACAGATAATTTCAGATAATTTGTAACAGATTATAAACCTAGCATGAGAGGCATTTCCCTGTGCTGTCCTGTTATGTCAACTCTTCGTTATGAGCACAGCACGATTGTTATTGACAGCAGCGGACCTTGCCAGTGGCTGCTCAGCATTTTGGCTGGTCATGGTTTGGGAGTAGAGCTATGCAATAATCCACTTTCCTGATCCTGAAGATAGTTTATATGAGAAAAGATGCACTTCCAGTATAATGTAATAAATTCTAATTATACCAGTGGAATACTTTTTTTCTAGGAAGTTAGGTCTTCTGTAGGCCTGTTTATATAAAACTAGCATGTAACAATATGCTTAAGTGAGTGACAAAAGCCTCTGGCAGATTTGCTTTAGTGAGTCACTGATTTCTGCGGAACTGCTTCTTTGAGTACTATTACTGAAGGGCTTTATCTTTGCAGGATGAGGTCTTTAAGTACTTTTAAGGCTGTATTGTTTGTTTCCTCCTTTAACAGAGAGCATTCAATTATAAAATAGAAGCTAAATCCCAAAGCTAAGAGAAAGTAGAGTAAATCATAATGGTGCCTCTGTGAGGGCACGAACCTGTTGTAATGACTGCATACACCCAGTGTCGCTTCCACACCGGGCAGAAGAGGCCATCGTTCGCTGACTGCTGCCTGCAGGCAGGCCGAGCAAGTGTGGTTGGGAAGGTGCGATGGGAAATGCTGCCATCGGGTGGCCAAACTGGAAGAGAAGGCACAGAGCAGTGTCGTGGAAGTGAGCTCATCTGGAGAAACACTCGCTTGCCAACTTGGAATTTCACTGTCCAGTATTTCAATTACTTCTATGCTTAATGAGAAATTCAAAATGAAAGCCATCTTCTCTTTACCAATGTTTGGTAATATTTTTTTTTTTCCTCAGGGTTTAGGTACATAAGAGTGCATCTGCCTGGAGCTACAGAATCTGCCACAGTGAGGAATGATTTTGTGTGCGGTTTGTGTTCTTCACCCCTGCAAGAAGACATGAAATTTAGAGTACTTGGTGGTAGGAACTGTGTAGTTTTATTTTTAGATCTGTTATTTCCCTACTTCTGTTACACAGTAAGTAAACAAAATGGCTATGGGGGAAAAACAGCCCCAAAAGATGTCTAAGGGGAGAAAAAAAAAAAAAAATGCTTGGTACTGTTTTCAAGTGAAGTAACCTTTTCCTTGCCTTTATTCTGAAAGATAAACAGGTAGTTGAAATGATTGATGCCAAAGTTCTTAATGCTTTAAAAGGATATTCCGACCACAAATCACACTTTAGGATTCAGACTTTTACAGTTTTCTTGAGGGGTAAGCTGAATTTTGATTTTGAGATTTGTCAAAAATGTTTTAGGATTGAAAGGTAACAATTCCTTGCATTTTCCTCACAGGTCCATTTCTGTGGGTAAAGTGGTGAAAGTCATGCTAAGTTATATCGAGGTTCTTTCTCTGGTAAATTTAGAGGGGGGGAGGATTAGCCAGGTGACTCAACAGTATGCGCAGGTGATTAAAGAGTACAGATAGCAAAACTGTTGTGTTCACTTCTATGCCTTCATTTAAGCAGAATCCCCCTGGCAGCTCTGCAGTATTACATGACAACTGAAGCTTGTTTTTCCCTTCTTTCTACTTCCTTTGGTCGTACTGCTTTGTGCTCATTCCATGCGTTTTTGACATCCTTCCTCAATCTAGCTGTTTTCCGGATTCTATCAGGTTTTTTTGGCTTCTATTACCACTGTTTTCCACTGGAAACATTAAATGATCTCTAATGTGAATATCCCACTAAAATCACAACTCATCCTCATACTCCCAGCAATTTTCTCTAAACCAAAAAACATTATACTTCGATGTGATATCCCAAGTCTATGGAATCAAGTAGTTCATTCCTTGAAAACTCACAGTAGCTCCAAGACTGTGAGATACAACTCTTGAAAACTGCAACTCTGCAGATTCTGCAGATGTTGTTGGTGAGATTCAGTGAATTGTACGTGCATTGGAATTCCAGTGGCTTCAGCGATCAGTGAGGTTAGACAGAATCTCACAGGCTGAGATTCATACTTGGTTGGACATAACTCCCACTTCAGAAAACAAACGTGACTTTTGAAAAAGATGCACAGAACTACAAAGGTTCCCAAAGCTGTGTGTGTGTTTTTGAAATCCGTATGGCTTGGGTCTCTTTTTGTGTGTGGTTTTTTTGCTGTCATGTTTATAGGACACTAACTGATGATGATGGAACCACACGTTTTTGAGTGTACTTGCAAACAACCGTCCATTTTCTTTTCAATGCAGAACTAAATGAATCACCCATTTTCTTTATCAGGAATCTACTTCTCCTCGCCTAGCCTGTCTTCCTTACTTTTTGCACTAATTAATTAGAATTGTATGCTTCGTTTGATTCTGTTCCACTATAGTAAACATGGAATCCAACTGTTGTTTTCTGCAACTAAGTGTTAAAAAGGGAAGAGTTTGGAATATGAAGAAAAGTTGTCTGACTGTGTCTTTAAGATTGTTTTATTCCATTATACATCTTCAGGTTCCCCCATATTTTATTTTTAATTTCCAGATGAACTGGCCAATAGAATGACAATAGGGAACCACTACAAGATTATAGGAATTCCAGCTTGTGTACAAAATGGCCCACAAGCTACAGTGTGTATAGAAGTCAATAGCGTACAGCTCTGGAAACCAAATGGTAAGAAAGTTCCATTAAGAATTGACTTAAAAAGTCGAAAAACATTTTAGAGCAAAATCTGGAGAATTGATAGTGTTTTATTATCCAGAGGTCCAGATTACAAAACCACTGTGGGACCTCCCTCTTACAGTCTGAAATGAGTTCGGTCAGTCAGTTGAGAATATTTTTTCCATGCATTGGGAAATGACATCATTATTTACTGCAGTTCTTCAACTTCCCCTTGCCAACTTCCCCTATCAGTTGGAAGGCACTTGGAAATCACGCATAAATGGACCTGATATTTCAATTTGCCATTCCTTTCTTATTCCATTAGTTATAGTAGATTGTGTATGCTACCTTTACCGTAGTAAAATTAATAGTGTCAGCTGTTTACATTCTGAATTTGTGCTTAATGCATAAACATCTTAGTTCCTTGTAAGCTTTGTAAAGACAGGAATGACAATTTGTTCTAACACATCTGCACAGCTCTAAGTGTTTGTTAATCTGTTTTGTTTTAATTAGGTCCTTCTTTTATTGGTCAAAATTTTAAGTATCTACTCTCACTGACTTCAAGCTCTTGCTGGAGGTTTACAGCCACACTTGCCAACATCTTTGCCTCTCAGGTTGTTCCACCGGGCACTTACAATACTCTTAAACTGGCAATATTGCTGAGTCTGGTACAGACATGCGAAGATGAAAATGCAGATTACCTCGATCTGTTGGTTGTGACAAGTGACACTCTAGTAATTGACAGGTAAAGAGATTCCTTAGTTCTTACTTCCTTTTTTTTTTTTTTTTAATACTTTTTAAAGATAGTAGGATCAGTCTTACATGAAAAGACAAGAAACAGAGAGGTGGTAGAAGCCCTGACCTTGAAGACATTCAAGGTCAGGCTGGACCAAGCTCTGAGCAACCTGATCTAGCTGTAGGTGTCCCTGTACGTTGCAGGGGAGTCGGACCAGATGACCTTTAAAGGTCCCTTCCAACTCTAAGGATTCTGTGATTCTATGAAAAGAAAGAGACTAGGCTTAAAAGGAAAATACAAGGCTCTGACTTGCTAAAAATTGCCATAAAACATCTCTACTTCAAGTGATATACCTAGAATTACTACTGATAAACCCCCTTAACACTCTTGTGATCATCTCAGTAAGCTTTTAAGACTAGCACTGTTTAGCAGAGGTCAAACTAAATGGTCTTCTAAAATCAAAACTGAAGATTGCCCCAAAAGCTGGTGATGATAAAAGCAAAATTCTCTACTTTCCAGATCTTGTGTCCCTTTAAGCCTGTTTATCACTAACATCCCAGCTATCATCATTTTCAGTTAACGAGCAGTGTGTCCTGGTTTGCCTGGGACAGGGTTACTTCTCTTCAGAGTAGCTTATACGGTGCTATGATATGCACGTAATATTGTTACCATTAGACCGTTAGAATAGTCATTACCTACCTATTTATATTGGTATAAAAACCCATTTACTGATACTTACTATTTAAATTAATAGTTTAATCCCATTTCCTAACATGAGAAGAAATCATGCTTTAACATCTTAAAATCATTAGGAGCCTTTGATTGCAGAATGAGACAATGTGCAACTGTTTGCCAAGGAATATAGTACAGGGGTATATCCAGGTAATCTTAATATATCTAAACACTGTTACAAAGTATTAAGGACAGTATTAAGCTTAGAAAAACTGAACAATAATTTGACAATTTATGAATGACTGGCAATTATTTAATCCTCTAGGCTTCTGAATTACAGCATCTGTCTTCTGCCTCGTGGCATACGACACCCATCCTCTAGTGAAATCTTTCCTTCTGTGTCCAAAGATAAGCATGGAACTGGAAGTGCTAGCATTCAAGCTTGCAGTGCTCTGCTGGCTAAGGGCGGCATCTGTTACATAGGAGACTTGTCTTCATATAAAAAGGATAAACTTGAACTTCTACAATCCGGTAATTTCACATCTGCTAACAAATGAGGGGACAGAATGAAACAGACACAGAAAACCACCACTAGGTTTGTTCCTCAGCTTATGGCCCTCAGATGCTTGCAAAAGATAGGAGCTATTTTTAACAAGTCTGGAAGAAACAAGGTCAAAAAAGGCAAACTCCTATAAGCTTGTATTTGCTCTACGGGCTCTGCCACAGGGATCCATTTATTGGAAAAAAATAATAATAATAAAAAAATGCTGGATGGCAAGAGAAGTGTATTCATCAGGCTTGTAGAGTTTATGATCCAGCCTTCTAAAGGATTTAGGCACTTAAAAACACAGTCCTCAAAACTGGTGGGGTGGAAATGCCAAAACTCAATCAGGACAATTTGGTGAAATACAATAATGACTGTTTCAGCGAGTGTGTTTGGAACTAGAATTTATAGTTACACTAGATCAATTCTGTAACTAACTGACATAGTTTGTCATATCCTAGTGCTAGAGAGCAGGACAACAACGCTGTTCATTCCTGGGAAGAAGTATGGAGAAGAGGCTGACCAACAAGTTACTATTTCAGTTCAGACCAATTTTTGGTCTTACGTCGATGTGGATTCTTCCTCAAAGAAACATATAGCAAAGGACAGCTTTTTGATTGGACAGATGGTAAAGCAATTGGCAATTATTTGTGCTTACTGTTATTGCAGCTTGTGAAATAAGGAAAATAATCAAATTTGTATTTCTCAGAAAGCTACAACTTAAGTGACATTATATCAAGTATCTTCTAAAAGGAGCTAGCTTCCCCAAAAGTAGATGCCATTTCTTTTATTCACAATAGCTTTTGACAACTACTATTGAAACAAAATTATGCTGCATACGTTAGGAATAATAATTCATTAGCTAATCTTGCATCACTCAGCATACACGGATACTGTTCATTAGGTTGAAGAAAACTGCAATGCTTTTAACGGCCAACATTTCCAAAGCATATTTTTTGTTTCTCTGGTACTTCTCTTTAGGACTTGAGTTTGATCCCACCTAACCTTCTAGATGTTTTTGGGCTGTTGGTATACAACGAATTTCCTTCATGTCGACTGCCTGTTCCTGTTGTGCACCACATCCTGAAAAAAGCCATTAATCCTGAAGCCATGCTGTACAGAGCCTCGCAGCAGTTCACAACACAGGATTATGAAGAGGTAATAAATATTATCTAATAATTTAGCAACGCATTACACTTGGGAATATCATACTGTTTCTGGAATCAGAAGGTTCTGTCCTGATACTCTTAGAGCTTATTTTTTAAACCTGTCAATATTCACCTCCTCCCTCTGCCCCCTACCATATTCCCAGTAACATTAATAGAATCATTGGTCAACTTCAGTTCTTTAAAAGGGTCAGCATAATAAATTCAGTGTCACCTCCTTTCTGAAATATATATTTAATGTTTGAATGAGAACAGATCTCTAATACCTACTTCTGACAAAAAGAATTTGCAATCTGTCATAAAAGTTAATATTTCATTCTAAATACACCATCAGTGTTTCTGATATAATTAACCTACTGTAGGGAACTCGCTTTTGCATGGGGGTTGGACTAGATCTGCAGAGGTCCCTTCCAACCCCTATGATTCTGTAACAGGTAACTAACTCAGTTTACTGTCTAAAATCCATTCTTATGCATAGCTGAATGGTGACAAGCTTTTTTACAAAAAATACTGGTGAAATAGACTGTCCAAACTGAATTACGATGCCATTATATTAAAAGGTGTGAAAGAAATGTAAACTACTTTCTACAGTTAAATATTTAAAATGTATACTTTCTCTCTAGTTTATTTTGTTTGCTAAGAGTCTTCATGTTGAACTGAGTTCAGAAGCAGAAAGCCTCATTCAGGGCTACTATCTTGCAAGTCGCAGAGTGAGAAGAGATTCTGTTCATGGATCGAAATTATCAGCATCTGCACTAAAAATTCTGTATGTCCTACTGCTCCCAGAAGAAGAAACACTTCTAAGTTACAAATGGAAATCGTGCTAACTAGATCAGGAATTTAAATAAAAATCTAGACAAGACATTTAAGTTATGAGAAGTTCAAGTATAAAGAATCTTACTTAACATTTATGAATATCATTTATTTTATAGTATCAATTTTGAACAAGAACTTTCCCTGGCATTAATGATCATTTTCTTAAATCATTTATTAAAGCTGTCTAGAGAAACAAGAATGGGGTTTATATCATCACAGCTTTACCTTTCTTACATAAATTGAAAAAACAAACACTACAGTGCTAACTTCTGATTTATGGAAGTGCTTGCAACTGTGATGTTATGCCTTCATTTCTGCAATATTATCTAGCATTTTTGACATGCTTACATTCATCCCTTAGGATTTCACTGTCTAAGGCTCATACTAAACTAAGTTTAAGAAAGAAAGTACTGGAGGAAGACGCACTGATTGCCATCCTGTTGCTTGAATCAGCTCTAACCCTAAAACATGGTAAGTCACTCTTTAGTCTTGGGTATATCATTTTAACATTTTGTTAGTTTGAAAAGTTTCTCAGTCAATTGCAATAAAGGCATTTCATTTCAAGCAAGAGTCCACAGTTTGCACTGTTGAGAACTGGGATCAGAAAACAGCCTCGGTTGACTTTCCTGTAGCGAGTCTGAGTGCTGAACGTGATTAGGTCGCATAACAGCACCACGCACATTTGAGACATCGCTCCTCTGCAGCTTCAGCATTCGTCCAGATTAAACTGTAGACAGATTTCTCTCCCTAGAGAGAGAGAGAGAGTTTCCTTTGCGTATTTACCAGTCATATTTGTTCGCTCAAGTTTGGCCTTAAAAAAAAGAATTACAATGTAATACAGAAGAGCAAACTTGCAAGATTGTATTACTAAATTATCTATGCCACAGCTTTTTTCTCCTCCACTCCTTAAGGAGTGCAGGCTGAAAGACTTCATAACCTTTAGCCAATGTATTCATTTCTTCTTTGCCTAGGTAAGTCTGCATTCTGCATAGAACCAAATGCAGTATTTCCATTTGACCTCAGTGATGAAAACTCCCTGCAACAGAGAGATATTTACCTGTTGCAGTGTCACCATCAACTGCTTAAGTTTATTGGTGCATATGGCCCAGGAACGCATGTTAACACTAATGAAGAATGAAGACTCCAAGTCAACCCTGAAGCCTCTACTTCAGTTTTCTGAGACTGCAGTTAAAGAGAAATATACACCTGTGTTTTTAGTATTTTTGCAAGGCATGCCAGTGCTATTTTCCTAAGGAACAAAGCATAGCTGACAGGACTTAATTATAAGCCTTCTAGCAGTGTAACACAAAAGCAGAACTGATGTTTCTATCGTGGGAGGCCATGGCTTCAGAATAAAGCCACACTGTGAACTTCTGTTCCTGCCTACCACTGCTTCTATCACTTAACTGGATGAACGAAGACAAGTTCCAGTATTTTATTTCAACTATGAACTTTCTGTAGTTTTTCCTGTTGTGTGTTTAAATGCATCACTCAGCAAGGGTGAGTTTTACACTGCAAAAAGTTTTAATGTACTTAAGACAACTTCCCTAAATTATTCATGTACTATACATTTTAAAACGTATCAAGTCATCACCACACTGCTTGAGGTTTTGTGTCTTTAAGTTTATATTACAGCAGCGTTAGCCCAGGATGCCGGGCTCTCTTACTTTGTCTTCCTTGTAAGGATAGAGTAGTAGGCATTAACAGTGAGTTGTCAGAGGTCCGTGTCCATGCACCAGAGAAGTATACAAACTTGCACTCAGATCTGGACAAACAGAACAAATATTGAAGGTTTCTTGTGACTTCTGCACAGGTTAGGTCATCCAGCAGGATCATGGTGCTACCACTCACACACTTAACAAAACACTACAGCCACTGAAAATACAAATTCGGGATTTTATTTATACAAATTTTGTATTGAATATGAACACCATAATTCTAAACACTCATTTATGCAAGAAAAGTTTTTCTACATGTTTAAACCCTTGATTTATTTAATTTGATTTACTGAGTGTACTTAAGTACTCACTGAGTTCTAATAGTGTATGCAGGGCTAATTCTCTTAGAGAGACACCCACTTGAACTTCATTCAGGCACTATTCATACAGAATAGGAGTTTAAATGAAAATGTCTTACTCAAATTCTTCCTTTCAATGTGTTGTCAAGTCACAGGACTTGACCTGAAACACGTCTGAATCAAGCAGCATTTCTGAGAGCAGGACGGCCCAGGAAAGCATTTCTGAGTGCATTTACAAATCCACACTTCACACTGTTCTCAAACTGGAGAAAAAAAAACATTTCAAATTTAGTCAGTTTTCTACCAGCTTAATCTCATACAAAGTTACTAGCTGTACTGGCATCTCAGATTCAAAAAATACACATCAGTAAGCAGTCAGATGGGTAAACGGCAAAGATCTCATCATTGTGCCAGTAAAATTATTCCCATGACAGACTTAAATAGAATTCTATAATTTATTTCTGATAAGCCATACTAAAGAATATATACCCTTACAAAAATTTTCTACAAAAAGAGCATGACTTCTTATCCTTGCCTCACCAGTTTCTACCCTCTGATGTTTTAAGCAAAAGTTTTTATTCTTGTAACAGTATCACAAATAAGAACAAAGTCAGGCAGTGGTCCAAAAACATCCTTTACTAGCAGCCCACATCTCCAGCCAATGTAAGCCAGCACAGCTGCATGCAGCAGCAAACATCAGCTAGCAAATGGCTTACTGGAGCCTGGGTATTGTAGCACCACAGCAGAAAACCAGCTTACCTTCTTGAACACCCCTACTTCTAGGAATCAGTCTGCTGTTGGCTGCATCTGCATACACAGTTTGAAAACACCAGAGAAGGTCACCTGGTAACACCTTTGAAAGAATAAATAAAAATCAGAAACAACTTTTCCAATCTGATTTGCCACCTATTAATGAGCTGGCACATCAGATGCAATGTTACTCATCAAAAAAAATCAGTTGGGTAAACGGCAAAGAGTCATCATCATTGTGCCAGCAAAGAGGCTTCTGCCTGTCCTAAGACTGCTACTATTTTTCCCAGGTATCAAGCACAAGGGGATTTATGAAGTTTGTCAGAGATGGGCTTCTGAAAAAATCAAAGTAAAACAGTGTTTTCAACAGTTAAGCAAGAATGAATTTGGTATAGCCAGGAATGAGAGAAAAGCTCTCCTTGGGCACAGAAATGCAGGTCCCTGTTGATACATTTGAGCCTTAGATGCCAAGCGTCTTTCCAGAGATGTTCAGTGCCATGGCTGTCTTTCCTCTTGGAACATATTCCAACAGACTGATGTTAATGCCAGCAGGAATTGTGATTTGAGTACACTGTTCTTTACCTCAGCCTCACTTCCAGCTAACACTTAATTCTTCACAGAAGTATCTCTAGTTAAAAACTATGCTCTTACAAGCCTCTCCTTTCTGATTCCTTCATGATTCTTAGGCTGCAACTGCTTTGTTGTGGGGAGCCAGCAATTAAGACTTTGTAACTGCCATAATACCTTTTAGAATTTCAACCGCAGTGAAAGCTCAAAAAGTCCTTTACTGTTACATAGTTGAAGTTCAAACAACAAAAAATTCAGATGTTAAGGGTTATGGCTGTTAATTTAATAATAGATAAAAACCTCACTTTCATGCCAGTAGCATTCAAAGGAGAAATAGAAGTTTACTGGTCCACGTACCAGAGATCAAGTAGTTTGTACTAAGACAAATCCAGCTGCATGACAGACAAATGGAGTCATACGTAAAAAACATTTAGTACAACAAATAAATACGATTTCCTGCAAGGTGGCTATGAAAATAAGGCTTATATAATTGGCCCACAAGTTAACTTGACTCTATCAGCAAGCTGCTACGATGCTGCACACCCTGTAATGTTTTAAGCAATAGTTCGAAAACTGTGTCAGCATAAATCAAGAATTGGAAAGTCAATCACTAGTTCAAAACTTATTAGTCTGTGCAAATTGGGGAATACAGTCTAGGACAGGTTAAGACTTGACTCTACATGCAAACGCTCATGTCCCTCATTCCATCTGTAAAAGAATTTACAAGCCATGAAACAGCTTCAGAAATCTAGACCTAGATCTCAGGAGACAGCTTGGGAATTTATGAAGTTTGTTAAGTACCGTAAGAAATACTTACTCCTGGAGCTCCAGAATTCATGTGACATCTTTCTGCTTGCGAGATAACAGCATGGAGTCCAGACAGAAGATTCCCAAAGCCAGAAGCCAACTCATCTCCTAATTTCTTTTGCTGCCTAAAACAAAGAAGAACAACAAAAAGGTTTTATTCACCAGAACACTCCACTACAGAGCCTCCAGCAGAATGTTTCCCTGGGTGAAGCAGGCCAGTCAGATAAGTAGCTAATGAAAGCACTGTTGCTTTCTCATGACCCAGGGAGAAAAGCAGACAGCATCAGCTGCGATTAAGGTTAAAAAGATGGTGTTTCACCTAAGAAGAGTTCCAGAATGAAGAATGATTGCAGGATGAAGCTGCTCCTAACAAACACCATTGGGGCACTCACTGACAGGTCTCCCTGCAGCTGAGCCCGGGGTCAGCCCTCCCACCCTGCTCCTGGCAGAGCTCCCACTGCCATGCCTGGGGCTGCCCTGACCCTGGGGATCTGTCCCTGCTGCACAAAGAAGCACAGCCAGGGTCACCAGCAGCACCTGCCCCATTCCTCCAAGGGCCACAAGGTAATTTATCTTCAGAATGAGGACACACACTTGCCAATCAAAGCAGCTTAGCAGCAAAACCAGCTCTCTTCCCCTCAGGCGCCTCATTTGTCACTGCTTTGGAGGCTTGATGAACCAACAGATACCTGGCAGTGATGAGCACAGCTTGCCAGGAGGGAAGCACACTAATTAGAGCCACTTTAAACGCACAAGACGCGTGCACGTTCCTGGAAATCTTCGGCCAGCTGAGCCGCAGGACTCGGGCAGCACAGCGGCCAAAGCAAAAGCTCAGATGATGGCTCATGAGGCTTAGGAAACAACGCCAACAAGGTTACGGGCCGAACTTCCAGGCCTGCACTCCTCAAACTGAACAGTCGGCGACGTTACTCAGTTCCACAAAAAAACCTTCTAATCCAAAGCACCCGGCGGTCAGGCTGATAGGGAGCTCCAAGGAGGCGGCAGGAAGCCAAAACCCTCGCACCCACCCGCGCCCCGTGCTGCTGCCGCCGCCCAACCGGTCCGTGACCCCGCACTCACCGCGTCCCGCCCCCAGGGTGCTGCCGCTCCCCAGGACGCCACAACCCGCTCAGCTCCGCACCGCCGCCGGAAGGGGCGAAATGGCGGCGCGCTGCCTTTAAATAGGCCGCGCCATGCGGAAGGCGCGCGCGCCCGGGGCGCTTCCGGTGGGGCCGCGCATGCGTGAGACGCAGCTGCGCTGTGGTGGTAACGGTCCCCGGGGGAAGATGGCGGCTGGCAGGTGTGTGAGCTGGGGTGTGCGGGGGAGGAAGGGCAGGAGCTGTGCGCGGCGCGGGCGGAGATCCAGGTGTGTGCGCCCGGCGGCGTGACGTCTGCGTTTCGTGTCGCTGAGCCGAACGCTGTGGTGGCAGCGGGGATTCTCGGTTCTCTGTCAGCCTGGGGAACGCTGCTGCTTTCGATGGCAGCGCGTGAGCGCAGCTGGCAGGGCCTTACCCCAGCGCGCAGGTGTGTGGCCAGCGGCGAGTGCCAGGCCTTTGCCATTGGTGTAGATGGTGGTTACGCACAAACCCTGCCTGACTCCTCTTTGCTCCGCCTTGCAGCTTGGCACCTCCTCAGTCTATAAGGTAACCTCATCTTGCGCAGCAAAGTGCCCCTGGCACGTTTTCCTATGCTTTATCCCGGGTTGCCTCTCACGCCCGCTGTTTGTGATAGCTGTGCTGCTTTTGGTGCCTGCTCGTAGGCAGGAGGATGAGCGCCCAGCTTGCAGTGGCTGCTCAGCCCCTCTGGCAGGCGGCACAAGCTGCCACCAGGAATGAAAGCAACAAAACGCAGTGGTTGTTCTTGCCAGTGTTTTGTTTTTCTTTTCTGCTAAATTATTTTATGTAAGTCTTATTTTAAGACTTAAACTGTGAAGAAGTCTTAAGAAAAGTTGCTCAAAATGCACTCCTCAAATTAAACAGTTGGGGGTATTACCCAGTTCCTCTAAAAAAATCAAAGCAACTCTGTATAATGTTACCGCAGAATCATAGACTGGTTTGGGTTGGAAGGCACCTTAAAGCCCACCCAGCTCCAGCCCCCTGTTGTGGGCAGGGCTGCACCCACTGGATCAGGCTGCCCAGGGCCATCCAGCCTGGCCTTGAGCACCTCCAGGGATGGGGCACCCACAGCTCTCTGGGCAGCTGTGCCAGCTACTGTCAGAAACCATTCATCCTGTACAATTAGAAACTGAGATGACACAGATTTTGCAGCTCGATAAATATATAATATCCAGTGAATAACATTTAATGTTTACCTTAACAATAACAATGTATGGAAAGTACAGTGTTTTACAGAACACATACATTAGATGATATTTGTGTGTTTAGTTTCAGCTTTTCTTACCTATAGAAAATTATTAAGTGAAAAATGTGCTATGAACAAGCCAACCCTTAAGCTCATTTGCTTGACTATGTGAGCCCCCAGATGAGAGAACTGTATGCTGATGGCTTGAACAGGCAAGTGGTAGCGCTGGGGTAACACTGAAAAGACACGTCACATGCAACACGATTATGTAGATCGCTACAAGCAATACTTCATTTGTGTGACTGCACTGAATCTATAGAGCAGCCTGTGTTTGTTGTACGTCTGTAGGATAGATTTCAGCACATTTTTACTTACAGTGAACATGCACCCCCATTTTCAAAGAGTGACTCCACACATCTGGCTGTCAGAAGGACAAAGCTGTGACCTGACTGCTGTCCGTGGGATCTCTGCCACTGGCTTCACGCGATGAGGAAAGTGCACACAGTGTTTTGATTGCTGTTTCCAGACCTGTTTGCCATTTGCTTTTCACCACAGCTTGTATTGCACTATGCTTAGCCAATATGCATTTCCCATCTCTTTTTTTCTGGGGTGTGCCTATCAACTTCCTGCGCAGAAGTGGATGGGAACAGCTGTTAGCAGTGTTGCCTGTGTTGCTGTGCTGACGGCCACTGCCTTCTCCTGTTCCCTGGTTCAGACACCGGCAATATCCTCTATGGTGGAAACCAGTGATAAGTCACATTAAGTTAATGAGGTATTAGATGCTTCTAAGAACCAACTCGTTCTGATCCACAAACAGTATTTCAGGAATTACGGCTTGTAGATGTGCTTTTCTTAATTTAAATATATATATGGTGTAATAAATAACACTTTAATGAAAAGAGAGATTAGTTTTGTGAATTTGTTGATGTTTCCCCTTGGTTTGCGCTTTCTCCTTGCGCTGAGTGATTCAGGAACTGTCCCGTAGCTCCGATGTACAGCCTGGATCGCATGGGCCATTTCTGCAAGACAAGAACAAGCGCAGCCTGAAGCACCTGGGCTCTCTGAGCCACAAAAGCAGAGCTCTAGATGTTGATGGAATCGTGATACAAGCTAACAGGAAGGGTTGTGTTTTGTCACTTAGTGGCAAATGTTATTAGGACCTGTGCAAAGGAATTGCAGCATATTGTCTTTGGGAATAAAGCTGAATTGGTTGTTAGAATTGGATGCTTGGAAAGACAAACAGTCTCATGCATTTGATGCAAAAACACCTGAAAAAGCCAGCCTGGTCATCCAGGTAATACGGTTCTTTTAAAAGACACTTTTGGGAACAGGTTGGCACCTTTCCTCTGGGTAACAAAGGTTGCTCTAAAACTTGAAGGGCCTTGTCACATCATTGGCACTGCAGCTAAACCTTCTATTTAAAGACATAAAGAAGCAGAATATTGTCACTTGGAAAGACCTGAAGACCTCATTTGATATTTCAAGCATGATGGTATGAATTCATCTCTGTTAAGGCATCTGAGACGTTACCTAACTTGAAGTCATTAACCATGCTTCTTGCTCAGTGTGCACGCAACGCTACCTGGATGTTTTAGTTTCCACATCATTTGTATTTACTCTGCTTGATGCAGGAGCATGGTTACAGTCCTTATCTGCACCGGACTCCTCACCTCTTGCACTTTGGGTGTTTTTTTTTGAATCACTTGCTGTGATTTGTCTGGGACACTTTTGTTCTAGTTCCAACTAAAACATTCATTTCCTGCCCAGAATACTAGAAAGTTTGGTTAAACTGATAGGATCTTTGGCAAAAATTAGCCACAGGTAAATGACACATCAATAGGATTATAAAAAATAATTGCTGAATAAATCAACTGTTGCTATATTCCAGTAGCCTGGGAAATGTGCAGCTGGATAATTTAACTGCTTTAATAGTTATTTTTTCTGCCAGCAGTAGCTGGCAGCTGCTGAAAAGCGCTGTGAGACCTGCGTCCCCTCACCCTGGCCAAGCAAACTGACTGAAGCTAGCGAGAGCTTGTTTTCAAATACATCACAATGTTTATTTTTTTCTTAAATTACAGCCATCTTTTGATTTCTGTAGAGGTTTTGCTTTCCTAATGAGCCCGCTAATCATCTGAATTGCCTAGGAGCCTACATTCGCATCACGCTCTGTGCTGCGACCAGCAGTGTGAACAAGGAGCTCTCTGTTAATTAGTCACTCTATAGGAATTAGAGATTACTTCACAAATTAATCATAATTAAATCATTCTGAATTCATCAGCCACTTAAAAATAGACCAGCAGCGCACTAACTCACTCCCTGAGACCAGAGCCAAGGAAAACACCTCCTGGTATTTCACTGCTCTGTGTGTTTGGATACAGCTTCCATCACCAGGTGCTCCTGAACAGCAGCTCCCCTCTCCTGTCCTCTCTGCATCTCCAGAACTTTTTTTGGATGAAGGCAAGAGGAATAGTGGTGTGTACCAACTACACGAAGTAAACACATCAGAAGAGCACTTTCAGAGAAGGCATTAACGCATGGCCAGTAATTAATGTCTCATTTTGTGTCTTGGCTGCCTCTGCAGGAGAAGCACCACAGGCCTGCAGCCACCGCTGAGCACGGCCTCGGCTGGGATCGCCGCTGTGGAGCACCTCACGCCTTAGTGGTCCCACTGAAGTTCTGGTGGGCTTGGCGCAGGTCTGCCAGGTTTCCAATGGACACTGAGGGGATTCTGGCACTTCCCTTCCGAGGATCCGGTCCCACTGTGCTTGGGCTTCAGCTGTATCTGATATTTTTGTGAAAAGTCCCTGAAGCTGGAGAGGAAATGCCAGCAATCTCCAGGGTGTTCCCTCCAGCCCCTCAGCACCTGGGGACATGGTTATACAGCTCTGGCACTCTTGGCTAAGGCAATCTTTCTGTGTACGAATTCTAGCAAGGTAAATCAGCTTGAAGTCACTAGTTCCATATAAATATGTTAACACCAGTTAGTTTCCCCGACGGAACATGGAGGCTGTTCCTCCGCTGTCCTACCTTGACAGGGTGGAGGTACCCATCCCCTCGAAGGGCTCCCAGGGCCTCTCCTGGCGCCTCCTCCTCGTCCTGGAGGCTGCGCGTGAGGTGTGCGATGTAGGTGGTGGCCAGGAGGAGCACGTCCAGCTTGGAGAGCTTGGTGTCGGGCGGCACAGAGGGCAGCGTCTTCTGCAGCTCCAGGAAGGCATGGCGCAGGGTCTGCACCCGGCTGCGCTCCCGCGCAGCG
This sequence comes from Penelope pileata, assembly GCA_013396635.1. Lineage (NCBI taxonomy): Eukaryota > Metazoa > Chordata > Aves > Galliformes > Cracidae > Penelope > Penelope pileata. Next base: position 109,856 of record WBMW01001149.1, on the reverse strand, counting down.
TTGGCAGCTGCAGGTCGCCCCGGGGCTGCCCCAGCACGCGGCCCAGCTGCGGAGGGCGGGCAGGGGCTGCTGCCAGCAGCGGGAGGCAGCGGGGACTCAGGCTCTGGGCTTGAGGTCTCCTTGCAGGTGTCAGGAAAATGCCTACAGTCCATGGAGGGCTTCCCCGGCAGGGAGGGGTCTGTAAGCAGCAAGCACACAGGTACACAACCAGGACTTACACCCTTAGAAAGGCTGGGTTTCCTTTTGGCTGCTATTACCCCGAGCACTTTCTATTAGGCACTCTCACTCCAAGGATCACCTGGCTTTTCTGAGAACACCCGGCTGACCACACTGAGCAGTGCTGCCATGGTGCTTCCCACTTAACAACCAGATAACATCAGACTACATCTGATTTTTTTTTCTAAATACATATTACTTACATAGTTTGGGATGTGAGACCATGTATATTTTCTATCAAGTCTCACAAGTGATCAGGGCTCCATTTATTGCAGAAAGAAAAATGTTATTTGCGGATGTGATGGGGAATGGAGCCACAGAACACAGCACCCATGTTTTGAAGGGGGAAATGTGATTGTTCAAAAGATTGGGAACAGCGTCCACCTGTCCTTGCACACCCATTACTGAAGGCTTTCTGAGCTTGTCCTATCGCCTTAAAGATTTGAATCCTGTAAACTGTATTTCAGCCATTGGGGGGCAAAAGAATCCTGTGAAAACAGCGGCAAAAAGCTCCTTTGAGCAAAGCTGGAAATAACTGCTGAAGTCTTTCCCAGCTTCCAGAATAGGCTGTCAGCTCTGCCTGTGATAAGCTTAATGCCTTGAGCTCATTCAGTTCCCCAGCAATAAGTATTTCATCATTTTTCCCCAAAGTGCAGCTGTGGCAGTACCTGAGGTGGTCACTCTTATCCCAGCAAAGCTCCCGAGTGGCCCAGGTGCTGGAGGGCTGCTGCTTCGCGCTGTCCTGGGTCAGCAGCGAGGACAAGGACAAGGCCAAGTGATCAAAGCAGTCAAAGACAACGTAAGTTTAAAAAATTAAATAAGATTGCTACACACGAATGACTGAAGATCTAAATTTACAGAAGTTAGACCTTCACCCTGCAAAGCATTTCAGCCCCACGCTGCAGTCCCACCAAGTCCCGGTGTAACTGCAGCTGACAACAGCACCAAAGCCAGGACCACACGCTGAGCCCAAGGCTGTGGTAATTGTTGTCTATGTGAAGTAAAGCCCGTGGAAGTCTACATGAGCTTGGGCTGAAGGAGGGCAAACACCAGTCCTTAAACTGTCTCTTTAAGTTAAAAAGTAAGCAGGTGACAGTGTTACTCTTTCGTGGTGTTTTCTCCTTCTGTTGAGTCGCGTTGGCTCTGCGTGCGTGTTAGTGGCAAAAACATCACCGCTACTTTTAACAAACCACTGCTTTTAGCAAAAGCAGCAGGTTGTATTGCTCCCAGTGTCATCAGTGGGATTTCTTGTTCGCCGTCCCACTGAAATCCCACTGAAGTGAAGAAGTCTCCCCCAGTCACTGGGAACGTCCAAAATGCACAAGGACACAGACACCAGTAAACCTGCTAAAAGGCACGCTTAAGGCAGGTGCACACACAGTTACGTTTGTGCTGAGCTGGTGTATAACCAGGCTGAGAGCAGAACATGGCATGCAGAACACAGAAATGCACACACCTGAGCACCTCATCTCCGTGCGTCCCTCCGAAGCTGGAGCTTGTGTTGCGGGAACTTCACATCGACACGGGACAAACTCCTGGGCCTACGGAAAAGAAGGAATAAGGAATCAGAGTTCCATTCACTCTGACAAATTTCCCGCTGTTGGCTTTCCACCAGGTGCAACGGCCCAGCGACATGTGGTACCCAGCAGCACGGACTGTGTGTGGGGATGAGTGTGTGTGCTTGCATCCCAAGCGCTGCGGTTTTGTACCCTGGGTCCCGCGTTCCTCCTCAGCTGGAGAGTCCCTGAAAGCCCCCGGTCCAAAACGCCGCTGCTGAAAGCAAACGTGATTTAAGTGCCCCTGGGCAGCAGCAACTTCCCGTGTCACCTGGTTTCGGATTTTCTGAGAAAGGTTTGGTTTTAAGGTAATGGAACATTCCCCCAAGAATTGGGGGCAGGTGGAGGGACCCGGCTGCGTGACGCCCCGTCTCCGTGTTGGGTCCGATGTGCTTCTGTTGTGGCATTGCTCAGGTGGGCAGCGCTGTGCTTTATAAACGGCATTACAGAGACAGAATCGGTTCGAAATGTCGTTAGTTTAAGAATGAGAGCAGCAAGATGCTTATTTCAGTTCTATGTTCTGCGTGAAAGAAGTGGCAACGAAGGGAAGAAGAATAAAAAGAGAAAGAACACAGAGAGAAGCCCCCGGCGAGGACACAGACGCGCACTTACCGCCCGGGCTCCCGCGCCCGCAGCGCGCCCCGTCCCGCCCCGTTTATAGCCCGGCGGTGGGGCTGGGGCGCACCGGGCCCGCGCCGCCCCTCGCCGGGGGGGTGAGGGGGGACACGGCCGTCACCGCGCTGCGGGCGGCTCGGAGGGGCCGGCCCGGGGGGGCCGCCGGGCGCACGGCTGCGGTTGGACCGCGGCATGAGTTGGGGGAGCGCAGCTGAATCGCTGGGCCCGGGGTCAGTGTTCGAGGTGAGTTTCCCCTCCGCTCCATCGCCGGTTCTTTTTCCTGTTTGCCCCACGGACTCGTCTGTCTGCGTGTCTGTCCGCCTGCCTGTCCGCCTGCCTGCGCTGCCCCGCACACAGCCCCACGGCACCGGGCCCCGCAGAGCCGCGGGCGGCGGAGGGGTTTGAGACCGAGCGGGGCCGCTGCGGGTCCGTAACGCTAATGAGGAGGGACGGGGCAAATAAACAGCGAGGGGATAGGGCCGTCCCAGAAAAACATTGTGAATGGAGCCTGATTTCACGATAACGCAGACACAATAAATCAAGCCCCGGGGCGCAGCAGAAAAACAGTCTGAGCAATTTGTCACCGCTCTTGCAGCCAAGAAAATTAAGAAGTTAATCGTTAGCTGTAATTGGGAGCCCTGTAAGGGACGGTTTGGAGCAGGAGAGAGGGGGTTGGGTGGGCGCCTACAGCCCTATCCCGGGGCTGCTCAGGCTCCTGCTGCCCGGCCCCACAGGCAGCCCCTCCTGGGGGCAGCTGGCCTGGGAGCAGGGCTGCGAGGCTACGGGGGCTTCCTTCCTCCTTCGGGAGCGATTCTGACAGAAGGTGCTCTGTGGGTATTTGCAAGGCCTGCACCACGGGTCGCAGGATCACAGAATATGCCCAGTTGGAAGGGACCCACCAGCATCATTGAGTCCAGCTCCTGACTCCACACAGGAACACCCAAAATTCAAACCCTGTGTCGGAGAGCAGTGTCCAAACACTCCCAGAACTCTGGCAGCTTGGAGCCGTGACCACTGCCCTGGGCAGCCTGTCCCATGCCTACCACTCTCTGGTGCAGAACCTTTTCCTAACCCCCACCTGACCCTCCCCTGACACAGCTCCATGCCGTTCCCTTGGGCCCTGTCACTGCCACCAGAGAGCAGAGCTCAGCGCTGCCCCTCCGCTCCCCTCGTGAGGAAGCTGCAGGCTGCCATGAGGCCTCCCCTCAGCCTCCTCTGCTCTGGGCTGAACAAGTCAAGCAACCTCAACTGCTGCTCATACACCTTGCCCTCTAGACCTTCTCCATCTTTGTAGCCCTCCTTTGGACTCTCTCTAATAGTTCTGTGTCCTTGTCTTGTGGCACCCAAACCTGCATGCAGTGCTCGGGGTGATGCTGCACCAGCGCAGAGCAGAGCGGGACAGTCCCTTTGCTCTCCCAACAGCACCGGGCCCGACCCGTCAGCCTCCTGGCATCCAGAAGAACGAAGGCTGCGGGCTCCCTGGGGGCTGATGAAGCACCCCCAGGAGCTCTTCTTTCCTTCCCTAATGGCCACACGTGCACTGGATCCAGCACACATCTGGGGATCGATTCTGCCATATCCCAAGGCAGTGTCCCTGCCTGCCCAAGAGATGTCCACTCAGAGCAGACTGCTGACTTCCTGCACTGCAACCACAAAAGCAGCTCTGGTGATTTTTCCTTGCATCAACGTGCTATTTGAGCGTAAAGCCGTAACAGGCTGCTGCAGCTCTTTCTTCTTCCCTCCCAGAGAAGTGCCCGAGGGTTGCTCTCTCCCCGTACCTTCCACAGCATATTTCCAGTCTGAGAAATGCCCCAGTCACAGAAGAGCCAGACAGCAAGTGTGATTTAGGTAAGGAACAGTTCTGCTGGAAACTGTGGTATTTTTCTAGGTACACTTTGCTCCCTTTGTGCCAACTTTCTTTCTGGTTTTACAGCTACAGTTCAGTGCGAACACCCCTGGTATTTTCCTCCATTTTGTTCATTTTCACCCATTCCTGTTTCTGTGATAAGAATTTAAGAAATGTTTGCCTGCTGATAAGGTGCAGCATGAATACCAGCACTACTGACCGCAGTATTGTGCAGTTTTGTCAAATGTGCCGCGTTAGGGTGCAGCAAAACCCTTTTAATTGTGTTTCTAAATGACTAAGGGCAGCGGGTTCTTACTGCGGGGTACTGCCAGCATGTCAGTGCCTCTCCTGTGTGCTGGAAGGAAGGAGATCAGCACAGACACTGGAAAAAGAGGATGGGACAAACATTTTTAATTTCACCTTCCTTCTGAATTTGCACATCAAAATAGTTTAGCTTGCAGAACTGTTATCTGAATCCAAATTCCATTTTGAATTGCTTTTTTTTTTTTCACTGAACATTTTCATTAACAACTCTAAACCAGCCAGAACATCCAAAATGTGCTGCCGGTTATGCCCCTCACAAATTGCCCTCCCTCCAGGTTTTTCTATCCACAGTCGAAAATGCAAATGTTTAAAAATGAATGTTTTTAAAAAATCACACACAAAAAGAACGAGGGGCTGCAGGAAGGAGCAGCAGGGGGAAGGGTGGGGACCAGGCGGCCTGACTCGGTGCTGTCTCTTTGCTCGTGGCCGTGCAAGCAGCACGGGGCTGCAGCCAGGCAGCGAGAGTATTTGTGTGTCTAATGGCAGCGTGACTGATTGCTCTCGTGAGGAATTGCAGAGCGAAAATGCAGGAGTTTGGAGCAGGCCAAAGAATGGGAATAGGCATACATGTAGGCAGCTGGGACGTGGCCGGCTATTACAGAACACAGTGAGAGGGAGGTTAGATCCAAAGGGAGCGATGCCACTTTGCAGCCTCACCAGAGGGTGGCTGTGGCAGATGTTTGCATGAGCCAGGCGGCAGCTGCTTGGGTGGGGGAATCTGGGTGAAACCCTACGGCCTGGGCCATACACTTCATTTGGATCTTAAGTATATGTACGAATAGCAAACTAAAATCTTAAAGTGAAAGCTGAAAATACTCAGGACCTATGAAAATTGTCACAGTCCAGAAGACTCACGCAGCAAAACTCACACTGAGAAGTACTAAAAGTTCATTAAATGGTTTTAAACGGGTATGTGCAAGGCAGAGGGAGGTGTAGGAGTAAGGCGGGAGAGGCCTCCCCAGATAACAGCATGCTGCAGAGGCCAGGAGGCTTTCTGATGCCATGCACTGAATCCAGCAGCTGTTCAGCATTCACCAAAAGTGTTAACATTTGTCTTTGGGAATTGTCTTAACAAGAAGCAACTTTTAAGATTCTGTCTTCCTTGACCTGGATATCACAGGTGGTGGCAGCTAGAAACAGAAGCATCCTGCTCGGTTGATACTCATTTCAGTACTGGACTAATAGTGGCAGGTACACATCAGATCTTTATTCGTTGTTTTGTGTTTTGTTGTTCTGATGCTAAACTACTCAAAAGCTTTAATGGAAGCAGTGGCACCTCAGGGCTGTAATAGCACTCACTTACTACCTTAGCTTTGGAAATCTGTTTCTGTTCTACCAACAATAAGCATTTTGTAACTTAGGGAGAAGGCATACAAGAGTTACATTTGTTTGAATTACATTTATCAAAGGACAATAAAATATAAATGATAACAAAATACAAAAAACATTCAATGCAAAAAGACAGATCCTGGTTTTCTAACTCAGGGAAGATTCCTTCCTTATTTCAGAGAGGGTCTCAAGCGTCAGGCATTGTGCTGACATACATATAGAGAAACTCCATTAGATTCCTTTTGTATCTGAAATCTTGAGCACTCATTTAATTACTCCAACCAGCGCAAAGCAGCCAAACTCAAGTCCCAGCTACATAAAGCAGAAGCCGAAGTCAAATTAATGTGCAATATTCCCAATCCAAAAAATTCATCAGTGCAGATACCATCAATTTTGTTGAGCTTTCTTTCCTAACCATTCCACATCATTTACCAGAAACTGGAGAAATCCAAATGGTGGAAATAATTTTTTAGGACTCCAGATCTTCTCAACCATTGTGTGCCAATAGCTCCTTTCCTCTCGAGGTACGGGACTGCCAGCACGCCTCTGCGGCATTATGGAGAGCACCATACGAGGAAAGGCCCTAGGACACTGGTTAAACCCATCTTATTTCCTGAGGGAGTTCAAGAAAAAGGCAACAAATTTAGCCCACCAAGGGCTAATATTTTTACATGTTTACAACACAAAACGTTGCTTCTAAATCAATAGGCAGTCACCTCACGTTTGTGAATGCTCTCAAAAGGCAGTGTTAAGCTCAGCATAGCTGATTTTGTTGGATTTTAAGATTACAGAGACACAGATAACATATCCAAATAGATGGCAATAACTTTCTTTTTAAGTTTCGAGAAGGAAAAAAAAGGAAAAAAATATCCAACAATGTCCAACTGTATGCATCCTGTAACTCCTGGCTTTCAGAATTCAGCTCAGCGCTGCCGTTACTTCAGATTCTTCCTCGACCTGCATCAGAGAGAGAGAGGAGACAGATCAGACCTTCCCACCAGAACTGCACCGAAGCCACTGCTGCTGCTGTCTTCACCAACACGTCTCAGGACCACACAACGTTTCTACAAAGTTTGTAATCAGTATTACCAAAAGCTGCAGGTGGAAAAAAAACAAAGGATGCTTGGTCTTTCCCTGTTGTGAGGATATCGACCTTGTTTGATGATTTGGGATGTGACATGGGCCCTTCATACAAAATTGACCAGCTCTTTCCACACACACACGCACAAAAATGGTGACAGGTGACAATTTTGGCCAGGTAAGTTTGTACCAAATGCTGTTAATTTTCAGGTTCCACAAGAAATAAAGTCTTACCGACAGTCAAAGCAATTTCTCGTATAAATGAAATCAGATAAGACTAAGTCATTTATTCCAAAACATTTGACTACAAGCTATGTGTAACTGATTCTGCCCAACTTTACTGGACACGTTATCAGTGATTGATATGACACTCTAATATATTAACTCTCTAAGAAAGGAAGATCCTTTCCAAATCTCTTTTTGAATTAAAATTCTTGTGTGGATCATTTCACAGCTGGCTCTGATTTATCTTGGTTTCGATGCAGCAATTAATTCTGCTCAGAATTAAGAGAACAGAAAGATGAAGTTATTTCTGCAGTCTCCGGTTACAGCATTACTCGAGAGGGAGGCAGATTCCAGTGTGTCTTTTTTTTAGCAGTGAACTCCTACAGTCTTTCAAGGCCAGGTGACTTAACAAAACAAAAACATACACCTTTTCTAGCAAAGTAGCTCGTATTGATTACAATCACTGTGTATTACATTTATTTTTAGTGACTGTAAATAAGCAGGATTGCACATTAAGTGATTCCCTTCAGAGCTCTCTCGGCTGGGGAGGGCACTTGGCACAACACACCAAGATTAGAAACCATACGAAAACCAAGGAAGAGTCCTCCAGATCTCCTTGCTGTTATCAGCTGCACTCTGCCTCACAGTGCCACACTTCCCCACGCTAACAGATCACGTGTCTAAATCTTCATCCTGAAAAACTGGAGGGCACACCCTGAAAGCTGACTCGATTTATTAGCTTTTATTTTTTTCCCCTTCTGTCCCAGAGTCAGAACTTTTGGACTGTGTGGCTTTTATACCAGCATCGTAGGCAGCTCTGTGCCCTGCTTTGTGCCTATCTATGTAAAGAAATTGCATTAAATGAACTTAAAACTTGCACTGCTTTCAATGTGACATTTAAATAAGTTTTATTTTTGAAGTTTCATCAGTTTCTGATCTAAATTTGCAATTTGTGTGTATATAGTGATTACAAAGCTTATCTATACGTATACTCTAAGGTCAGAGGAGTGCCAAGAGGTGTTCAGGCACTTACGCCTTCCTTTGTTTCCCTTTTGGTACTTCTAACACAACAAAAATCTCCATAAGCACTGTGGATTGCTCTGAAAGCATCAGGATCTCTACTGGCAAGGCCCTGTCTCAGACCTCCTAGGTCTGTGGTCCTGGTAACGGGTTTTAATGGGAACAAGTACCACCAACAGGAGACGATGATTGAGTTGGAACCACTTCAGCAAATCTGATGTGTCGAACTCCTTGCAATGGATGGGATGCATCCTGCAGTGCCAAGAGAGATGGCCAATGTTGTGGGGAGATGGCTCTCATGATGCTTTAAAGGTAGTGGCGAGCCAGAAAGCAGCAAAAGCAAACATCAGCACGTTTTGGTGTTGGTTAGCCTCACCTCTGACATTATGGGACAAATCTTCCTGAAAGCCAGTTTCAGGCCCATGAAGGTTAAGACTGATTGCAAATAGCCAAATAGCAAGGGAAGTTCCAAGTGGGTATAAGGGGAAAACAAAAATGACAGTGAGGGTGGTTGTGCAATGCGGTGGGTTGCCCAGAGTCTGTGGTATTGCCAGCCTTGGAAACTTTCAGAACTTCACTGGGTCCTCAGCAATCTGATCTGACTTCAAAGGCTTTAAGAAGGCAGTTGTAGCAGTAGCACAGAGATGGTGCTGCTTGAAGCCTATACTTTATGCTTTTGGTACACAGTCACTGATTCAGATTCAGTAATGCCATTGGAGCATTGATGTTTACAGGGAGCCTGAGTTATTTCAGAAATTCCCAGGTTATATTGAAAACAAAGGCAACATTTTACGTATTGAAAACTTGCAGTCGTTCACAATATGCATGCATTCAACAGCCATTGCAACGTATATCCATAAAACCATGCAACTTTGAGTTGGCAAGTTTGGCATTTCTACAAAGCCATTGAGGAACCCACTGACAGGAACGCTCAAACGCCCCGCTCCCAGCACACTTGTGCTGACTTACAAAGCGTTTGGTATTGGCTGTATCTGCTCAGTTCTGTGACTTTTTGTTAGCTTACAATGGTTCTTAGAGACATTTTGTCATGTGGCCTCCGCCCCTAGGTTCGCATATATTTCACGCATATTGGATCAAAATTTGTGAACAGCAGTGCTTGCTAAGCTGGGCTTGTGCTTTATAGATGCCTGTGGACTGTTCAAAGAGGCTGAAAAGCAAATCAGCTGGCACTGTCCCTTGAGAGCTCTGAATACCGGCACAAGGAGAAACAGAGCAGGCTGTGGGAACTGCAGTAGTCAGCGCTACTCAAACACTATTTAGGAGAGTGGTAAGATATTTTTCCCTTTTTTCCGGTGGTTAAAATACAGGCCAGGCTTACCCATCTGGAAGTGAGTTTGAGGAGCTGTAACTAAGTTACTGGTGGTTGTAATGGGTCCTCCGAAATGTAGCCTCTGGCCTTGCTACAGGAGGGCACGGCTAAAACTTCACTCATTGGTATCTTAACTCTGTAGATCTCCTTTTGTTCTGAAGAGAAGGCGGAGAATATTCTTTATTTTTGACCATGGAGAAGTGTGCTGAAATTGCTATTCAGTACAGGAATGATGTTTAAGGTTGCATGGAGGTAACACTCCTCTCCCTCCCCCAAATAAGAGAGCTGTATTCTGTAACATGACATAAACGTGTAATTGTAAGTTATGCTTTGGGTACACAACCATTACAATCTCAGTACCAGCCCTCCCCAAGAAACTTCCATGAAATGGGCCTTAATGATTCTATTTGTTATGTTGCCAGGTAGGCTTATATAAAGTAAAGCCCAGTACACACGCAGAACGCGTGCATTTTTACCTGTTACCAGCTATACCTGTGATTGCTCTGTACAGATTTCAGGTCACACAAAAAGCTAGGACTTGAACTACACAGGATGTGTGTGGTGGCGAGGAGAGTGGCACAATCCCACGCAGGCATTGTAAGTTGCCTACAGCATTTAAATACATTACCACATTTCCAAAAACATAACATACACTGGAGAGACAAAAGGTGGCTTTCCCACCAAATTCTGAACCGCAAACCTATTACAATATTTACCCTGATGAGCAAGGAAACCTGGGCAGAAACTGCTGGTTACAGTTGAGGTTTACAACATCAAAATGTCAACAACTTCTCTGCTCAGGGAAAATTCATAACAGTGTTTCCCATTGGAAGGTATTGGGTATCTTTCAAATAGTTGTTTGTTTTCTTTTAATTACTCCCTGCCAATATCCCTACAAGTTCAAAACTAACTTTTAAAATCCAATATGAAGTTGCTATTGTTTTTACGTTATCAAAAAAGAAAGATTAATTGCACATTTCAGTAATCCAGTAATAAGTGGCTTTTTTCATTGTTCAAGCTGTATGTAATCCCCAGTGGATCTTAGATGTAGGTTACAAAGGTATTTAATGCCTGTTTTTCGGCTGCCAAGGGTCAAAAATCACCTGGCTTGTATAAAGAAAGAGGAAACATCTGTTGGAATAATTTATTTGACTAACACTGAGGGTCGGATTAAAATTCACTGATTTCTTTGGTCTGATACTGAATTTCAATTAAACAATGTAAGTAACTGTTCAGTTGGACAAAATTTCCTTTGCTTCACATGTGGGCACACTTGTGCATATCACTGATTACTGAGTCTGACTAGGGAACACTTGGATTTGTGATTCCTTCATGTCTGCCTACACTCTGAGAAAGAATATTCTTGTATTTTGACTTGTTTTTTTCTCTTCCTAAACATTTTAAAGAACTCACAAACCATTTACTAATTCTCAAGGCTCTTTGGTTTCAATGGAATTCCACTAGCAACAAGAATGTGTTCTTAAGACATATTAGAAACATCTTATGATCAGTGGTTACACATGGAGCTGTGATGTACAGCAGCCTTTGGCATCCAAGATACCAGCCCCACCTCCAACACTTCTCTGAAAATATTAAAATGTATGTTGTCTGAAAATATTAAATGCATGTTGTTCACTATAATCTTCATATGAATCAAAGCCAAATCTTCTAGAATAATTGTAAAAGCATGTATTTTTAAATCACTGAAATTCATTTGCAAATTAAAGACAAACAGACGTTTTATTCCAATCAAGCATGAAAGATGTAATCTTTGCCTTTCTAGAGTCAAAAAGAATTTTGACAGGGCCAGGCTTCTTATTAATGGGAAAACTTTTTTGAGTTAAGAAACTCAACAACTGAACAGCTTTTTAAGGTAGGATCAGAATGCTTTATTTAAAGGGAGGTACCAGAACATCTTTCACTGAAGACAATAACTTGGAGGTGCTGTACACGCACGTTCCATTCTTTGCTAGGGCTAAAGGGCATGGTAAATGAGAAGCTTAGTTTTATTCAGCCTGGCTCAAAAGACAAAACGCTGATGGAGATGAAATGCAGGCTGACAGAACACGGAGTGTTAAGCTCACTACACAAATGAGCACCTACAGTTCTTGTTTTTGAGCTTCTCTACTGCTACACACCTTCTGCATCAGGCAAAAAAAATATCAAGAATAGGCTCACTTGTGAGTTCAGTTTCTTTTTAGTACAGAATGTATCTATTGCCACATGAAGAAGAAAAATAATACTTCAAAAGTGATTTGTATTTCCTCTTCCCTTCTTGAGGGGAAGGTAGATGTTTTAGTCAGAACAAATAATTGGTAGGAACAAAACTGAAGGAATGGAAAGTGATAAATTGACAAGAATAAAATAGCATTAAATGTTGCTGTAAGTTTCAAATCTACTAATAAATTCCAATTTGAATGTAAAATAAAATGCTACCTTTAACAATTTTGTTATGAAAGAATAACCACGTCAGTTGAATTTATTTATTTATTTTACCTACAGCATTGCTTAAATAATGATTTTTTTGTTGGCCAGGAGAGACAATAAATAACAAAGGCGTTAAGTTAGAGTTAATATTACAAGTCTGGAAGGAGTGGTGTTAGGTCCCCAACGCTGAACTAAACAAAAACATTGTTACTAAAGGTAGCACGGGAAAAACTAAGGTCCTAAATTGCAAATCCCTATGAGGAGATTTGCTTCCCACAAGCAGCCACATCAGAGCTGGCAAGGATGCCTATGGGAATCAGGAATGCATCTGCTGAACTCCAAACTGTTTAAGCTCATCCAATGTCCGAATGTTGGTAAGGCACAGACATCCGATTTCCTTTCTTGATTATCGTGATGGTCTTAAGCTGATGCTTCAGAAAAACACGAATTAAGTATATACTACACGGAACAAGTCCATTAGAAGAAAGCTGTAACAACAAAAAGGGATTGCTTCTCCTTCAGCATCACACTGCGTGCAGAACCTGCACGGATCAGCCCTCACCAACGCTGTTGACAGGAACTGTGCTTCCAAGGATTAACAACTGTATTGTTTTACTTTTGTTGAAGATGACAGTCAAATTCATACGACGAACTAGTAACACTGCCGCGAAGTTATTACTGTTACCTCCTCTGCTGATTTATGGTCAGAAACTAGAACCTATTATCTTGCGTTGCAACAAAATAAAGACAACAAACATGACATCATTTAAAAAAAATGAAACTGATTTCAGATGAAATTCTGCCTTGTACTTGTCTTCCCCTGATTCAGAGAGAACTGTACAAGCAGTCACCAAAAGAACGGAGAGGAGGATGTCTGAGGAACATACCTGAGCTTTCCTCTGATTTATTTTTTTTCCATCGTTCTTGGCAGAGGATTTCTTCTGTCTTTGTTCATCTCAGGCAGAATTAAAAAATCACTTTTTTCTTTCAGAGATGGACTGTAGTAAAAGGGAAGAGTAGGATGACGTGTTTTGAAGTCAGCTGCAGAAACCAAAGAAAAAGGAATTAATTCAATTTTAGAAGTCAAACTGTATCTATTTTAATATTCAATCTGGTTAATCACGAGTTCTGCGTTTCAGAACTAATTTGTTTTCCCACTTCAAGAACCTGCATCCTTTTCTTTTAGGTTTAAGGCTTTTTACTTAGAAACTAATTTTGTCCAAGTTTCAGTGTTCTACTTCTGCCAGCCATACATCTTGTAAAGGCCTTTCACAGCGCTGGCAATACACACAGATAAAGTATCAACAAGGAGTTTCTAGAAGTCTGATGTATTTCGTATACATTTATTGCAAAATGCCCAACACTTTTTTTTTTTTTTTTAATGTATATGGAAAGCAACCATGGGTATTTACAAGCATTCCAAACATGTTAGCTACTCTTTTCCATAATTCTGGGAGGCTGAGGTGGGGAACCAAAAAAACCCATAAGCCAGTGCAAAAATTTATTTTTATGTTGGAAAAGTTCAATTTCTACTCCTCTGTTTTTGTCTTACAACCAGTAAAAATCTCATTTCCAGTAAATTTACTATTAGCTGCTATTACAGTCTTTTTAGGTAGGTTGTTCTGAAAGTAATGCCTCCTATTGGTGGAAAGGTTCCTCCTCTGCTGCCATACCACCAACATCCACCTCCGACGGCGTGGGCCAACATAATGGCATAGGAGGCATTACTTTCAGAGCAGCCTTCATGTAATATTGCAAATAATCATGAAGTAATTGTTAGCTTGCTTACAAAAACGTAGATTGTCTGCATGTTCATTGGTTATTCTTCCTTTGCTATTTTTCCTGGCAGCTTTGGAGGCTTTCCAGTTCATTAGGAACAGTCTTTCCATTTCTTTGATTTCTTTGCCATCAAGGTATTCTGTCAAAGAAAAGAGGACATTTTCTGGGATACCAGAAGTCAACTAAAAGGCTGAAGTAAACTGCATGTAATTTGTACTGGATTTGTATTTGCTGTCCAAATCTCTTTTGCTCTTTTTGGTCTTTTGGTAAAAAAAAATATCCAAAGATACATTACAGCTGGGTATTCACATTTTAATTAGCTGCAAGAGTGAGTTGGCAAGTCTCAACTACAAAAGAAAGCACCAATTACTTTTCTAATTTTAAAGAGAAATATATATATTTATATTCCATTAAAATTCTGAAGAAAGAGTACGATCTTACCCAAGATACATATAGATGCAGAAATTCAGGACTAGAGAGAGCCTGTGTGGCTCAGCAACCAAGGAACCCTACCTATCACAAAGGCAGCTTTGTCTCTGAGATAACTTTACTCACATTGAAGCCATGAGGGTTATGCTCTGTGTTGCCTCAGTTGCATCTGTACTTCTGAGTCAAACCAATTAAGATACCTCGTTTAGCCACAAATCCAGATTGTGATAGAACTCAGTCCTAAGGCCCTCTTACTTTTACTGTACAGATAGGTTTCTTTCTATTAATACCCCCAAAAGAAAAATAAGTTGTATGATTACAACTTCTAAGGTAAGTGCTGCATGTATCCAAAAAAAACAACAACAAAAAAAGTAAAACATGAGCAGCTATTTTTTGACTTGTTCCTACACTATGAATACTTGCACACAGAATACTAAATTGCTTCCTTTTACACTAAAATTATTAGCATCACAGGCAATAAACTGCAACAAATAAACTGCTAAAATAAATTGCATCACAGTAAGGTTAAAATACATTCTTAGCAAGTGTAAAAGGCTTTTATGATTAAGGACAAATGTTTTATAACAGAAATGCAAATGAGTAGGGTGAGAACAAGTGTCACGAAAGCACCTAAGCAACACCTGCAGGCTGACAGAGGAGCAGGCAAAGCTTACCTTTTGAAATCAGTTTCACACTCTGAATACAAACACAAAACATCTTACTGTCTTGTAACAATCTCACTGATCATCCACTACAAAAACTGATGGTTACTGAAAGGAAAAGCTGAGTAACAGATTGTGCAGTCCATTACACAAGCAGTTTTAGCTGCATTACTTGTATGTAACAGTGTGTCATTTGACATAAACAGGTAGGACAATAACTGTATGTAACTACACAGTGCAATTCAAGAACAGCTCATGTGTCAGTTACTTTCTGAAGCAGTCAGGGCTATGAGCAGATTTTTGGGTTGGCTATTGGCTTTACTTTTTACCTAAAGTCTGTGACTGTACAACAATCCTGTCCCTGTACTTTGGTTTGTGGCAGATGGGGTTTCCTTTAAGATCCATGCTGCTTAGCTTTGTCCATTTGTTTAGCACCACCTCCAAATCCTACAATGAACACAAGAACAGAATATTGTGATTATTTTCCTCTCTCCATTGCGGAATTCAATAAAAATGTGATTTGTTCAGTCAGGCCCAAATCCTGCACAGAGAAGTAAATTCAGTGAGATTATTCATGTACTTTAATAAATAATGCATTTTCAAACAGAGCGATGTATGCCATTCCCTCAGTATATCATAACTGCACAGAAGAAACGGTGAAACAGTTGGAAAACTGTGTTTTTAAGGATACAGTAATGCCAGCTATGGCAAAATACCACTACAATTCCACCTATAGACACCTAAAGCAGGAGAATCAGCAGTAAAAACGTCTATGCATCAAGTAAGTCTGGCATCCCCATGGTCTCACAGAGCCCGGAGAGTATCACAGGGTCTGAATATACTGTGGAAAATTTGTGGAAGAATAAATATTTCACAAAGACCCTAAAAAAGCTAAAAAACCTGTAAGACACAATAGATTGCCTCTCTATTTATGCATACATAAAATTATATTTTAAAGGGGAAACAGTAATAGTAATCCTCGCCCTTCAGTAACTGCGGGTGGTCAGTTAAAGTATTGGCCCAAAGAGTGAAATTTTTAAAATATACCTTCCTCTGTCTGGGTTTCTGTCTGGTTACCCAAGGGCAGTATGACCCAGATGAAACTTCTTCTGTCTTTTAAACTCAATAAATTCAAGCTAAAAGGATGCAAAGCTGAGCAGGTTGGTCTTTTCCACTCAGATACTTGACTCTCTGAAATACTTCATTCTCAAAATTTCACCTGTCATTCTTGATACGCTTCCTTATATGTCTGAAAAGCTTAAGCAAAGATTCAACACAATATGTATGAATGCAAGAGAAGAGTTTGTGTTGTAGAATTGTAATAATTTTGAAAAAAAAAAAATCATGATTTGATAGATTCTAAATGGCGAAGTCTGCAGAATTTTATAGTGTGATGCCAACAATGAGATACGTAGCCACGTAGATTGCTCCTTCCAATTTAGAAAATCACTTGGGTAAGGCAAGCAGGGAGAATTTGATTTTAGGCTAGGCTTATTAAAAAAGAAATAGGTCGTAGCAATTTTACATATTTATTCTTACCTGGGCATTCAAGTATTATTGAAATGTATCATGTGCTCTGGGTTTCACTAGAAAGACTTTTTTCAGGTAATAGTTTTGGAACACGAAATTGTCTACTACTGAAATAAAGTGTATACAGTTTAACTCTGATGAATGCATGCAAAGAGTCCTGTAGATTTCTGTTAGCTGTTACTTACTTGATAAATGACCCAGAACATGCTTACTCCAGTGTATGTTTATCTAAGAGCCCACTAATCCTGTGCTGAAATATGATTACCCTTTCGATACGCTCTAGTTGTTCATTGCCTTCCTGTCTCTAATAAAGTGCTTTCACTTCCCAGCCTTTCAATAAGCTGTACTAAAGGGACCAGACACTCTTCGGGGCAGTCTCCGTTTGATAAATGATCATGTCATGCTATCACTTTGAGGTCTGCTCCTAAATACTGACGAGCAAATTATATTCCATCTATGGGGGGAGAGGGGGAAGGGTAAGCGCCTTAGTAGGCAGCTGTAGTGCCGGCAATAACGCTCTTGCCAATTAAAGATGGCCATTTAAGAATTGGTGTTTGACCAGGATGCTCCAGTTTTTATTGGAAATGTCTAGTACGTCTGCCCTAACAGCATCTACAGACAGCAATTTGTCACCGTTTTGACTACCTGTCATAATCTGTTTGAGAAAATCTATAATTTTTCTCTTGTTCCTGACTCAATTCTGAAGTGAATAAATTCATCTTTTGTGATATCCTCTTGTCATAATCAATACTGGGCAGAGGTTGAATAAATTACAGACTTGGAAAATACAGATTTTTAGAGGTATTTCTAGCTGGATTTTCACTGTCTATCCAAATGCTCACGTAAGTCACAATCTTCCCAAATCTTAATTCTATTGTTTATACATGTACACATGCAGATACACATCATTTATAATGTGTACACATACCTGGCTTGCTGTGAACAAGAATTTTCTCTTTTCTAATTAGGAAGAGCTTTGAAAAAAATTCCCCTTTGTATTCCTACCAAAATATACAGCTGCCTAGAAGATCATGTGAACCTAACTAAAGTAAACAAGAAGCTCAACAGAATAAATTAATTGAAGAAACAAGCAGTAGAAAACAAAGAAAAGCCAATTCTGTTAAACGTGATAACTGGCATAACACACTTTTTACAAGGGGTAGCTAGTCTCAGGAGGTTATTTTGCTGAGAAAAGTTACTTACTTTCTGTTCTGTCTGCTGCTCAGACCACATTGCATAAACTTCGGTGATATGAAACAAGGTCATATGCCTTCTGTCTGTTAATTATGCTAACAATTCCCTGAATTAGCCGGAACATTAAGTGCGTGGATTCACTAGCCCTTATTTTCTACTACACTGAAATCAGCGCGGCAGAGTAAGAATGAGAAAACGGGATTCAGAGCCTTCAGCATGAAAATAAAGCATGAAAATAAAGGTGTATTTCAGAGCTTTGAGAACAGGAGCAGCTGAGGGGTATGCAGGCAGCTTGTGTGGGATTGAAAGAGCCTTTGCAGTAAGCAACGAGCTCAGCCTGCAGAAGCTATTGGAAGTGCACGTAGTGCAATTGCACAGCTCCTACAGTTCTTTCTACAGTCGCAGTTGTAGAATAACATTAACCATAGTTTGTTGACAGTTAGGTAGGGATGTAAAAAAATTGAAACATGCTCAAAATTTCTCTCAACTATTTTTTTTTAACAGTTAGTGGATCATTCTCCTGGTTCAGTATAAGTTAAAGCATTTAAGCAGAGCTAAAACTGCCATTTTAAAATACTTCCTATGGCCTACTCTTCTTTCAACTTTTTTTTTTTCATGTAAATAAGAATTTATATTAGTGAAAAGTAGAGCCTAGTGGAATATAAACTCTAAAACAGTGAATGTAGCTGGGAAGCTGGGTAACCAGTCTCGTTACCCTGGATGTTTGACAGATCTAAGATGGTCATTAATTTTACAGGTCTGAAAGAATTTGAGTAGAACAGTACTCTACCTTCTCCGTACTGTGTAAATGTGGACGTTGCTTATACAACACGCAGGACAACCACTTTCAGATTTTACCAGAGCTTGATCCAAGTGTAACTGATGGCAGGAGCAGCAGATAACTCAAATGCTAACCACTTTTTTTTCAATGGCTGTGAATAACACAGAAATCTGTATACCTAATTGACTGGGATAAATATTAATTCTTGTCTGCCTGATGATAAAATAATGAAATCTAATAATTAACTCAATGATGTACACACAGTTACTGAATAATGTAGTCTTTTAGTCTTTTTATCCACTCATTCTGCTTCAGAAGATACTGTTTTTTCCTCTGAGATACTGAAGGGCTGTTTCTAAACTGGCCCCCTCGTTCTTAGTAACTATTCACTGTTTGGCTAAGGCAGTCTTCCTCAAGAGAGTCACAACTGAAGTCTTTTGTACTTACAAGAAGGGAAAACACAAATAAAAAAATCAGTGCACTATGCTTTCTTTTGAAGAGGATACTTTTTGTGAGGAATCCTTTGAGAAAGGCTACCTATTTAAAAAAACTTTGTTATTTTCTTTCAGCCAACACATTCAACATGGTTTTAATTATCTAGCATAAGCCTATATGAATTGTACTTCTTTATGAATTCAATCACAATTACCAGCCAGAAACATGGCTAGAAATACAAGACATTAATAATACTCTAGCAAAAAAAAAGAAAAAAAAAAAGGATGCATAATTCAACACTTCATAATATAAAAAAATATTTTAAAATTGAGTCCAAATAACGTATATTGACATCGGTATTTGCTGAGTTATGCACACAAAGTACAGGAATCTCCTCATTAATAACCAGAACTGTCAAATTCAATACAAATGGCAGAATGTGTTCGAAGAAGTAGTAGCCATCCTTGTTTTAATAATTACTAACCTATGAAAGTTACCTTTTTCTAAGAAAATAGAATGTATATGCAAACCAGTAATGAAAGTTAGTTTATCAAGGCATTTTCTTGGTAAATTGGGTTATGATTTAAGCCAGTTCATTTTAGTATTTATTAATTTTAAAAAGTCAAAAGGAAGCAAAACACTAATGCCTAAGGTGCATGTGAAATGAAAGCTGTGTCTATCATCAGCAATCATTTATAGGGTTTGTTCTTTCACACCTGTACCATCCAATGATGGTGTCAGCATGCTCTTCATCATAAATTTCATACTCAGTAACTTGTAGCATGAAACTCAAATTATTTTTTGAACTTCTATTTATGTCAAGAAATAGAAAACATCGTAACTTCTAAAACAATGAGAGGTGACATGGCTAATGTTCCTGTTCCTTTTTGAGAAGTTGGAAATTACAAATCCAGAACATTCTGCTTAAACCATATTCACTACTGCAAAAGAAAGAACAAACATACTGTCATTTCACTTGTTTTAGTTGTTGCTGTGGAAGTCAGAGCTCTTGCTTATGAAGACATATCTTTCCTGAACAGAAATTTATGAAAGAAATTCAATTTATTCTTCCATGACAAATACTTCGTACGCTACACCGGCAACGATAGCCAAAAGGTCGTTTTGATATTAGAATGGTTCAAAAAACAGCTGCATTGTCTGATATCCAAGAATATTATATTTATAAAAATGTACTTTATTTACATTAAAACAGAGCTTTTAAGGAGAATTTAAGGACTAAATATGGTAAAATGTCACAAGTTAATTACAAAACAATGGCCATGTAATCTTTGCAAATTAAACTACTAGCAGTCACTCAGATGGCCAACACATACATGCTAACTCTACATTTTGGACATGTTGTATTACGGTTACAACTGCTGTGCATGTGCTGTTTATTTAGTTGATAGATGCATGCACAATTGCCTCTTTGCATAGGGTTGAAGGACATTTGGACATCCTAGATAAATGGTTCTCCATTTTTAACCTCAACAAGATTTCAATAAGAAAGGCATGCTTGGAAAGTCAGAGGTTAGAAGCAAAAATAAAGAAGCAGAAGTACAGTTTCTTTTCGCTCATCTATTTTGTGATACAGATGAATGTGACTTTTTTTTTAATCATCCATACTAAATAGAAAAAACATTGATTTTAATACCTTCATATGTTGAAGTTGATTGTCAACTGCTTTAAGATGAGAAAGATTTTCCAGAACTGCCAGCTCTTCTAATTCATCAATGTTGTTATTGCTGATATTCAACACAGACAAAGATTTCTGAAGGAAAAAAAGTAGAAAAACAAAATTCATTTTTTTTCCATGCTGTGCACTACTCCGTTGTACTTTCTTGCAGAAAATTTTCTTAAAGAACAAGTATGTGAAGCACAAACATGTAAACACAAGCACTTCGTACCTCTCACACATTATTTTCTGTTGGCTTTGCACCCTGTCCTGAAGCGTGGTTTATTCTGGTTTTGAAGTTAATCTAAAGTAAGATTATTTCTCAATTATTTCAGGAATTCTTAGCAAATGCAGATTTTTTTTCCTCAACATGCTCAAATGCTTTGCAGAGTTCTGCAAGTGTTACTAACTCTACCTTTGAAGTAGACAGCAGACAGAGAAATTGACAGACTTTTCCAAGGTTACAGCTGAACCACACAGAGCTGAAATCCACATCTGATACCTATGCACTCTCGTTTAACAGCTGGACTATCCCGTTTCTCTTTGGGGCTTGATCCTGCCAACTTCTTTGTGCACATATCTCTGGTTTGCCCCTACTTTGGAGCAGTACTGAGTCGCATAATGCACTTTGCCTTTTCTAACAGGCAATAGTTGCAGAGATCTTTACATTCTAGGTAAGAAGTAAATGTATTTCAGGTATTTACTCAAGAAATACTGAGTGTACTTCACGTCAGAGCAAGGAGAAACATAACTCTAGAAGATAAAAAGGAGCACCTAACCCAGTGAGTTTAGAATTATACCAGATATGGTACTTAGCACTTGTTAGAAAATGTCTATTTATAGCAGCAGTGTATATCATGAAACATAACCCACTTCTAAAATCCAAGCTAAGAACAAGGCTTGCATTTCAGACAGAAATTACCAGGATCATCCCGATACACACAGTGTAATAAGCTCCTCAGACAAACGATTCAGGACATTGTCACCAGCAAAACAGTTGCTCATAGAACACAGAGGGCTACATGGCCCCATGTTTTGGTTCTTTCATCTGACAGCATTAAGAGCCAAAAACAGGAGAAGAGGATGAAGTAAGAAGTGAAGGGACAAAACACTTAGCACTTGAAGAGTAAAAACAGAGTGTTTTTTTACAGCTAGCTTCTGAAAAGGTATTACCCCAGAAAACTTAAAAGCTAGAAGAACAAAAAAATTGTATAAGCTATCATGCTGGGAAAATTGAATAACCTTTCATCAGCTCTCCAATATAGAGGGAACAAAATAAAAGTGCTGTCACAGTAATGGCCCATTTATTTTAAAGAAAAATAGCAATACATGTCTTGGATTACTTCACCTCAAACCAGCACAAATTAAAGCTAGGTGAAATGTTTAGGATATACACATGAAAAGAAACCAGTTTTCAGTGAATGTTCTTTCTTTGCCTTCACAAAACAGCTCATTGAGCCCTGACGGTATCGGGAGATACAGCAAGATGAATTTTGTTGTAGTACAAAACTACAAACACTAGTAATTGAAGTCTACTTTTTTTTTTTTTAAACCACATCAACAATAACTGTCATGTTTACTGAGCAATTAACACCTCAAACCAAAACTTCGAAAGCTGACTTCCTGAAATTTTGGTACACCTACATATACACAGCATAATGAAATGGCAGAACTAGAACTGAACACTTCAGACTGCGTTGCTCTCCATATCCCCACCAAAGAGCTGTTGGCGTCCCTTTTAGCCATTGCATTCTGTAGGGAAGTACAAGAGGCAGTAATAAGTGTGATGATCAAATCAGGGAAGTCTCAACAAACTAATTAATTACTCCTTGCTTATATGACAACTGGGATGGGAATCCCTTGGTAGAATTTGCCAGGCTGCTACCAATTATTAGAAAAAAAATGCACAAATGATCAAGTCCTTCTAATCATTTATACTACAAATACTGACCTATTGATTAACAGCCCATTGAAAATCTCAAAGTGTACTCACTGCCAAGGACCTGAGAGATCTGGGATCAAACAGAAGCTTTTCGCCAAGAGGGAGATGTTGACTCTCAATATGCAGCTCCCTTATTTCTTTTAATTTATCCAAACCTTCTACTACAGTGACGTAGTTGCCCCCCAGATACCTGAAGAATAGAATGCAAAGTAGATTGAACTTTCTTTGGAGGAAAAATTGAACACAAGTCATCAAAATACTTTAAAAATTAAAAAAATAAAATGACGTATTATTGAATAATGCCCAGAAATTGTAACAGAAAAAGTAATCATCACAGCATGCAAATAGAGCATACATCTAACAGATCCAAGTCTTTTTTAGAAAATTTGTGTTGATTCTATTATTATTAAAAGGCTGAAAAAAATAAGAAAATAAAAACATGTTAAGATGTCTTTGCTCATAATATCACAGAACATCTCATTGAAAAATTATAAGCAATTATTTTTATTTGAAAAGCAAAATTTAACAATTGAAGAGACGTTAATGGCTACATCATTTTAAAATTTGTTGGTGTAATAATTATTCTTTTGCCAGTAAAATAAATACATGGTTTTCAACTTACAGTTTTTCGAGATTTCTCAGTGATTCGAGATTTTCTATACGTGAAATACAATTGTTCTGCAGGTAGAGGTGTGTTATATTTGAAGCAAAGCCCAAGTTCTGGATTTGACTGATTTGGTTATCATACAAATACAGGACTCGAAGATTTCTACACGAAGAGACGTCACCCTGAAATAAACAACAGCAAATTAATGCTGTATAGCCTTTACCCACTACCTACTTCTGGAAGCTGTTGATTGTTTATACATTTAAGTTCTGCAGCATTATTTATATACATTTTCATTTTTAGCGAACACTCTTAACAATATTTTTCCTAGAAAAAAATGAGTTAGAGTCAGTAACCATCTCCAGCATAGACTTATGAGAGAAATGGTCATTACTATTCTGTGGTACAAAAGCTGAGGCTTACAGCCATCAGCAGAAGGGAGATCACATCCCATGTTACTACATTCCCTTCCCTGCCTTCATCTGAAAGATTTCAGAAAAGCACAATTGCTTGTGGAGCTGTTTCCATCAAACCTCAGTGATGTGATGAAAACCAGTTCTTGGCAAAGGAGTGCCGATTTCTACAAAAATTTGCACATCATTGTATTTTAATATACTTCTGATACTAAGATTCCACTCCAACATCAAGTTTCTTTCTATTCTTCTTAAATATGGTAGCGTGTTTTTTATGAGGGTTTCTCTAAAACTCCTCTATGGCCTCTGGTGAACCAATCCTAATCGAATGAATGGATCAAATTAATAACTCACTGTGGCCATTCTGAGGAGTGAGGTGAATAAAACCATTTGCTTGCATGGGCTTGTTCGCATGCAATGAGGTATTTAAGACTTCTTGGCTGAAATCACACTTTTGTTTTTAAAACTGAAATCCATTATACACAACAATTCAGTTATTCAGGGTTCAGCCATCTCAAAATGTGCTCAGCATCTTCAGGGGATTCAAATTAACTCAGGACTTACTGAAAACTGTATCAGTTTCATACCATTAAGCTCCAGGGGAGGAGGACTGGGTTAAGTTTGCAGGCTTAGTCTTTGAAAATGAAAGGGTCATGGAGTATTTTCTAAATGAATAAGCTCCAGGGAGCAATTAAACAAAATATGTAGATTTTAACCTGTCTAATTTGAAAAAGTCACTACACCAGTCCAAATCTGTTAACCTCACTCCACTTATATCCTGTTCTTGAGCTCTCCTTTCCTTTCTCAGACTTCCTCTGAAATCTAAGGACGAAACCACAGATACATTGAAAATATTTTACTGCAAGTTAAGAACCCTTTGCAAAATTCCCAAGAATGGAAAAGATATGGCGTTAGAACGAATAAAGTAAACATTGCACTTAATAGTATGTAACATCATTACAACTTCCTTAAAAAAAAGGGGTCTACAAAATTATTTCCTTACATCTCCCTGTTTAACATTTTTTTTTTTACAAAAGTAAACCATCAATAAATACAAATCTTTACATCAAAACCCAAACTATTGCTGAATTTTTTTTTTTTTTTCCTAGCTCAGACCTAAAGTTTCCAGAACCAACACAGCTGGATTTCAGCACAGCTACAGGACTGCCATCGATGTCCTGCGCCTCCTGATCCAACGGCAACAACCTGGCTGGAGTCTGTAGGAGAGCATCGGGTCTAAAGGACCCATTTCAAGCATTCTTTTTGTGCAAACAGCTGAAGAAGGCAGTAAGCAGAGTCATCATTTCTATTCTGGTGACTTCCTGAAAGGTCCTTTACAACATAGCAACTGTGTGAAGTAAGAAAAATAGCAAATTGTTTATATTTCTTTAGAGCTGCACATTTCTGTAAAAGCTCTGTGAAATACTGCAAAAATATTCCACTTCTACACTTTGATTCACCTCTCTTTCTTGTAGAGCTGGTTACATGGATTTTCTTTAATTAATGGCAAAAATTAGTGTACTGACAATGCCTTTCTTGTCTGCTACATAGATGTATACATTTCCACAGTTTAATGTAGGTAAAATATTGCAACAAGACTTTTGGCACATAAAGAAAAAAGTGTCAGGTCAAAAATAGGCAACCCTGCAGACTGCTGCAGTCACTTGCTTTGATGTTTTATACAAAAAGTTCATCTACGTATTTCAAACACATTTAAAGTCTGTCTATATACTTCCAGCTAAAAGCACTTTTCCACAAGTAGCAGCATTTTAAGCAGTGAATGCTGAAGCCTGTTTCCAAGCAGACGTATTTCTAAGGCTTAGCTGCAGATAAATTTAAACGTTAAGGCAAAGTGTAGCTGCTGTAAAGCACACCCTTTGCTTTCTTGCTGCTCTCTGCAGCTGTTAGCAGCTCGTCAGAACGGTCACAACAGAACACGCAACAGCCAGCTTAAAGGGAAACAAATCTTACGATGGCATCTATGCTCTTATCTGATAGATTCAGATGAGTTATCTTTCGCAGGTGCTGCCCCAGGTCCTTGTCTCTGCGGTTCTTGAGGCTCCTGGCAATCAGGTCCGTCGTCAGCCGAACCATGGCCCTCCAACGGGCCTCCACGCTCTGCCTCCCTTGCTGTGTGCTTGTGAGCTGTCACGTAAAACTCCTTCAACACAAAAAGCAAAGTGTCACACCACTCGCACCCCGGCTCTTAA
>WBMW01001149.1:42396-81554 GCA_013396635.1 Penelope pileata | reverse complement strand
GAGGGTGGTGGGAGCTGTTAGCGCTGCGGTGTGAGGCGGCGGCTCGGGGCGGGGTGCTTGGGCTCTGCTTGCTCGAGCCTTCCTGTGTCGCGGCGAGATGGGGGTGCCGGGGGCTGTTTTCAGGCCTGCAGCGGCCCTGAGGTGGAGGGCTGCCGTGCCCGGGGTGCCTCCTGCGGTGCGCGCTGCCAGACCTGCGAGCCCACCTCAGGAGTCCTCAGAGGAGACCGTCACAACCGGGGGCCCCTGCAGAAGGGGAAGCCCTGAAACTCGTTCAGACAAACGGGCGTTGAACAGCATCGCTGCAAAGAACTCACTGCCTTGTTAGCATGTTAGTAGTGCTGTGTGTCGTGTGTTTGGCTGTGGGTTTTCCATCCCGTGTTCCTCTCCCTGCTGCGTGTGAGCACGCGTTACTGGTGGCAGCAAAGCTCGAAGTGCAGGGTTTGTTCCCTCCGTGTGTCAATGTGAGTGTGTAAATGTGAGTGGTGCCCAGGGCCAGGACGAGAGGCTGTGGGCACAGACTGGAGCACAGGACGTTCCCTCTGAGCACCAGGCAGTGCTGCTGTGCTGTGTGGGTGAGCACGGGCATGGGGGAGGCCGTGGAGTCTCCTCTCAGGAAATCCACCAAAGCCGCCTGGATGTGGTCCTGGGCACCCTGCTCCGGGTGGCCCTGCTGGAGCAGATGCCCTCCAGACGTCCCTTCCAACCTCAACCGGTTGGAGCCGGTGACAAACCACATTGCTTCCTGTGCAACCAAGATTAGGACTTGATTTCTCTGACAGCAAAAAGGACAGGACATTGTAAAGAGCAAGTGTGTTCTACTTTGACCTTTGCTAGAAATGCAGACAAGGTATAAAGAGTCTCGTCCTTCCAACCTGGAGTTTCCTATCTTTCTGAGGATACAGATCGTGAGCTGCCCTTGTGTCAGCAGTGGAATCAAAACTGAGCGTGCCCTGGAGCTGGTTGTTCTGGGAAGTGTTTCTGTTAAAAAGTATTTTAACATTAAGAAAGTTAATTTTGGTCTTAGTCTGTCCTCCCTCATGGCTGTAGATTTTGCAGGTGTCCAGGGCTGTCTGTCTGTAATTTGATTTAAAGGCAGAAAAAAACTAGGAGAAGTTTCAGAGAGAATATTTATTCATTAAGATTTGAAATAGGATTCTCATCTAGTGGCACAGAGTATTCAACAATCATCTGTGTACTCTCCAGTGTGGCAGTAATTTGGCTGAGTACAAAAAGCCCTGGTCTTCAACCTGTGTTTGGAAATACCTGCATACAGTCATGGGTGGCTATATTTCTTACAGTTCTGGATTGGAACATTGAACTGAATGTCTGAAATCATTCACTTTTCCACTGAATTTAAACCTAAGTTTTGGGTTTTATATTTTCAGAGACAGCAAATAGAAGGTTCTCAAAAGCATAGACTGGACCAAACAGTACTTTAATTTCAATGGACTTGTAGAGAGCTGTTCCGAAATGTGTTTGTTTGAAGAATAAAGCTGTACTCTGTTCAAGTCTGCCGTTCTTCAGCTTAGTTTCTTAAGGCAATGGTGCTTATACATCCTTGCTGTGTCTGCCTCTACACAGCCTTCGTTCACCCAAGAGCCGGTAGCCAGGGCAGCTGGAGCAGTGCAGAGGGGAGAGAAGGGAGAAGGAGAGAAGGTGTGGAGAAGGAACCTCCAGGTATGACCAACTACTTGCTTACAGTTAACAGGGAGTAAGGTACTACAGATAAGGCATCATTATATTTGCTGCTCACAAACAATTCTAGTTTCTCATGGTTTTCTCAGTAGCAAAGTTTTGTCTGCATGTCATACTCTGAAGCAGGTGTGTTCTGGCATAACTTGACATGTTCATGTTCCTGTTGTGGAAGTGGTTCAGGTAAGACAGCTACCTGGAATAATTAGTTACGTAAAGCCCTAACCTTGTGTGCGGTGTTTCAAGTTCTGGGACTTCTTCTGTTGCCTGACAACTACTTGACAGCATCTCTTGATTCTTGGTTTTACTTGGGCAGGATCTCTTGCATGCATGAGCAAGAGACCACGCATTCAAAGCCAAGTGTTTGTCTTTCCTGCACTGGCCATGTTTGAGCAGCCCTGGTTTGGAGGTCTCTCCCTGCAGTGCCTCCTGCTCAGCATCCTTCCAGTGAGGGTTACATGATTGTCATTGGAGAGTTGTCAGTACTTGGTTTTATTCCTTTTTCTATCTAATTTCTGTTTGGGATTCTATTAACACTTCTATTGATATTGACTGCTGATATCAACAGAACTGTGCGAGCCTAAGCAAAACCTAAGCTTGGACAGAAAATCACTGAAGTGATGAAATGAAATAGATTACAGGCTTGCTGTTATAGAAGTTTCCAAAATGATTTCTGCAAATAAAACTAAAATCAGATTATAACTGGTCCAACATGAGACAAAAGCCTGAAGCCCATATGGATAATAATTTTTATAAAACTTTCAGGACTATTGTTACTACAAAACCATTACCATCATTGGCATTATTGGCAGTTGATGGCTACTCTGACCTCGGCCTACACCGTTCCTGCCTATAGTATTACACTTGAGAACATACATTTAAAAATATTTTTCCCAGATGCAACGATGTAAGAAGCTGATGACATAAGAGGAATCCATCTATGTATGAGCAGTTCCTACATGCAGAGGCCGGGGAGTGAAATACCCTTTGTGCACTTTCCAGCATTAAAATCTGTTACTGCCTGAAAGTAAAAAACTATCTGCTTGTTATGAATGTCTTTATGGTGTTTAAACTGGGTCTTCAGAAACATTGTGTCTTACCTCCAGCAGAGACTACAACCTTGATTAAGGAAATGCAGGATTCCATCTCCAAAAATGAGTGAAAATAAAAACTCTGAACGTACTTTTACAGTTTTCACCACAGAGAGAACAGCCATTAACTGTGCTGCCATTTATCACCAGATAGAGCTGTAGAAGATAGCAGCTTTCCAAACACTGTTATGAAGTTTAATACACAAAACAGAAAGTAAAGGTTATATTCTGCTAATATTCAGAAGCAGTCAGCAGGTGTCTGGGTATCTCAGCGTTATTTTGTCAAACACTGTATAGACAGTGAGTGGGAGTGTTCACACAGACAGTTCTTCCTTGTTTGTAAATAGACTTAAGATACTATTTACCTGTTACTTGTCCCTTAGGACTTTGACGTAAGTATTTGTTAAACCATCTCCACCACTTCAGAATTTGACCTAGTTGTCACAAGATTTTTGAAAGGAAAAGGTTGGCGTTCCACAAAACAATTGCTATAATGAGGAGCTAGTTTGGAATTTGTATCACCATACAGAATACCTAAACCTTGTTTAAGTTGGAAGAATATCTGTGATCTTAGTACCTCCACATTTCTCCAGTTATATCTCTGGTTTTGTGGAACTTAAGACTGAAAATGCCTTCCTTACGAACAGATTAAAAGCAGAAGCTTAATTTCAACCTCAAGTGAGATGTGGTAAGTGAATGCAACTTGTCTTTGGCTGGAGAAAAACGTTCAGATGGTTGTAATTACTACAGACTGCATGCCGTTAGATGCAGGCACATAAATTAATTTCCGTTTTTAATAAAGTAATGCCACTGCAGTTATATACCAGCCTTAAGGTAATTGTGTCTAAAACAAACAGAAATTCACACAGGAAATGATGGACAAATTACATAGGAGTTGAATGCATGTTTGAGTTGGAAATTAAGAGTTCCTAAACCAATATATTTATAATCCTCTCAAAGGGCTTAAGCACTTCCTAGCCAAGATGATCTAAAGAGATAACACAAAAGAGAATAAACATCCTTTGCTAATGGTATTGCTGAGAATTGCTAGTTGAGGTGGTTAACGTCTGACAAATCGGAGATGTAGCGATGACCTTTGGTACATATAATGTTAGCACTTATATATCCTTTTTCATCTGTATTTTTAAAAGGCTAATGATCAATCTCATTATTTCAGAGAGGAAAACAAGAAACTTGCTCTGGCCAAAATGCTTTGCTAAAGTTTATGCGCTCCTGGTTTGTGAAAAGCCAGGAAGAAAACCCAGCTCTCCCGAGATGGAGTCCTATGACCTATCCACTGGACCATGCTACTTTCCAGCATACTGTAGTTTTCAGACAGCCCTGTATGAAGCAATTTTTCATAATTAAAAACAAACTAAATGTCACAGCAGATATTTCATATGTTAGAAGTTTCATCTGAAGGTCAGAATTAACGTTCCTAGATTACGTATTTCCTCATGGATGTTATTCCTGGGCTCTGAAAAGTAAAACTACAGCTCATAAAAAATACACCCTGAGGAACAATTTACTTCATTAATTCCTTAAAGGTTTAGCATAATTGTTTTTAACTCTAGAAAAGTTCTTCAACTAACTGGTGGCTTTCTGATGCCTGTTCTTCATGACTGGACACTGCCCGAAAAAAATTCTACGTGCAAGGAATTAATCTTATATATTATCACCCCGTATTTTAGCCATTTTCACCTCTTATGTATTTGCACCCTTAAAACAATGATAACTGAAAGTCTGTAGTATTAAAATTTTGTCTGGTTTTTGATTCTTGAAAGTATTTGCTTTTATCATTTTATCTTAACCTTATGGTCTGATACCCAACACCTCGTGTGTGGGGATTGCAATGACTGCTTTAAGTACTTTATCTTAACATACTATGTTAGTAGCATAATGGGAATCCAATTCTGATTTGGACTATTTGGGGCACAGCGATAAAAATAGAGAAAATAAATAGTATGCTTAGCAAAAAGAAGGTAACATATTAATGGTATTTTGAAACACTGACCTGAAATAAAAATCACCCCCAAAAAATCACTACCCTCTTCCCTTATCACCAAAATTTACCAAAGAGAAGAAAATAAACAGGGTAATTAATGCTTGATTATATTTAGTGTATTTTTAACCTAGTTCATATTAAACTGAGGAGTACTCTAGAAACTCTGTATGCTTTGCAGCAATGTACTTATTGCTGTGCAAGAGTGATCCAGTGCCCAAGATCATGGTAACCTTAAAACTTCAAAGGCTTATCTGTAGGAATAGTCTGCTCGCTGAAATTTCACGAAGGACAACGCAGGGCAAGGTAAAAACAGAACGTCCAAAACCAGACACAGTCAAAGTTCTACAAAGACACAAGTGATAGAAATGCAAGATTATGCCTCACCTATTAAATAGGAAGTTTAAAAGGGCTCGTTCTATTTGATCTGAGATTGTGTGCACAAACTGCCACAGAAGGCAAAGAAAATGAGAGTCCCTTGTAAAAACAGGGTTCTGAACAGAGACGTGAGGGGTAAGGGGAGTTTTCCCGAGAACTCTGGAGTTTGACAGTGAACAGAGCTGTCGCAGTGTGCAACTGCATGCTATTCCAGTATCGGTATCAGATACGTTACGAAAAGCTCAAGGAATATTTCTTCCAGTCTGGTGTGAATGTGAGGCAAAGGACTCCTTAATGAATTGTGATGTTGCTCAAAAAACAAAAGAAGATTAAGGTTGCCCTTTTTGTTAGCTTTTTTAAAAGTGAAAATATTGACTTTAGTGAGGTTGTTCATAGAAAGACGGGTTAGAAAAAGTTTGTAAATTTGTAAAAATTTGTAAATAAATAAATAAACAAATAAACAAGCAAGCAAACAAATAAATAATCCAAGCATGCTGGTGGTTAACAGTGGCAGAGGTTTTGGGAGCAGAATGTTTCTTCTAGTTTTTTGTAAACCCCAAACAGTTAATTAAATGTCACAGTGTTCAGCTGGTAACGTGCCTCTTCTGGACAATCAAATACCTTGATAATGGTGAAGAACTCCAGAAGGATCTCCTGTACAGTTACAGTTCATCAAGGATCTCCTTTTGGAGTTGCAGAGGAATTTCAGCGTATATAAACGTGCTTGGGAAGATCTTAAGCCTGCCTATAGGGTGCTCTCTACAGCTGTACCTACCATTTCAAACTTAAGCAATTTCTAAGAGTTTGCTTACAGGCCCTTGGTATTTGTTACAAGTATGCATATATTTATTTGTATTTTGTTGTGATTAAAATGTTTAAATTGTTTAAAAATCCAGTTTGCATAGATCAGAAAGGTGAGCAAAGGGGACAACTTCCTGACGTCTGGACAAAAGAACAGGAGAGGAAAACAGTTCGAACAGCCCAGCACTTTCAGAATTTTAATATCTGTTGGCAAACATGGTTAGATGAGTACATGAATTGTGGTCATTAGAGTTGTATCTCATTGCTACTGTAAATGAAGACAGTTTAAATATGTGTAGTAGAGTAATAAGAGATTATTTTGTATTTCAGGTAGATACTAGATATGTCCAAAACTTTTGGATGATGTTAGGGAAAAAGAATTCTGCAAGGTGGTAGCATAAATACCTACTGAGAAATATAACCTATCATCTCACAAAAGTTGCATACTTCTTTATGCAGAGATGCACTGAATGGGACCATGGCTGTATGCTCAAATTTAGCCTTGCAAACATCTGTGGAAGAGAGTAAGTAGGAAAAGTTACTGACTAGGTACATTGCTATGTCTTCCTTAAACTTAGAAAGTTCTATTCTGTGCTTTTGTATTATGCTTGCTTGTACAGAAGGCTCTTCTTGCCACTTTCAGGAAAAGGAACAGCTTTCAATATTAAAATACCACTGCATTTTTTTCCTGCCTCCCACCACCACTGCCATGCTGGAAGAAACAAAGTTGTCCTCCCATCAAACTGCACATCTGATAATGATCTCAACTTGACTAGCTCTGCCTAAATGTATTTTTCCTAAACTGCTGGATGCTGTTGCTTCAAAACCCTTGATGAATTTCTGCTTCAGGGTATCTGCATTTCCTTGCTGAATGATGTTTCCATTGTATAACTTGTATCTTAGCTTCAAATGCACTGGAATCCATTTGAATGAAAAGCCCCAAACGAGTAATAGCTATTAAAATTTCCAGACCAAAACAAAAACAAAACCCACATCAAGGCATAGTTCAGGCTGAGAAGGAATATTAGTTACTTAAGGTATAAAGCATAATGGCATGTTGTATAAAGCGCGTTATAAATTATCCCAAAAGCAAACATTCCAAAAAACCCAGGAAAGCTGGGATTAAGGATAAAAACTTAAAAGAAAACCAAACATCTTGAATTATTGAAATGCAGTACGAAAGCCTCCAAAACAAACTTAGATCAGCAGTGCAGGGGCACCATGTTGTAAAGCAACAATTATGATTAATGCATGTTCGTATCTGTGGCCCTAAGTGAGGCTCTCACATTTCAGAGATCCTATTTTGTCATTTTGTTCCTTTGCAGGCAACGAGTGATTATGACAAGCAATAGAAGACAAGCAGGAGAAAAGTAACACTAATGTTAGTTTCAAAATTTTGCTGCTTGTAATCTGACTACCTAGATACATAAAATGTTCATCATAAATGTGAAGCTACATGTAAAATATTGCTAGTGTTACCAGGGTGAGAAGAAACAATTTCTGGCAGGACTGGCAAACGAAACCAGGACTAGTTCCATTAAATTTAATAACTTATTAAAAGATAATGGGACTCAATTCTTAAAATTAAACAAAAATGAAAATCTGAGAAGCAGACTTCTTATACTGCATAGGTTACCATCTAATCTACGTGGACAGAACATCTCCTTGGAACAATAAGAAAAAGAGGTGATAAACGTTTGCCAAAAAAATTCAGTCCTCAAAACACTCATTCATTTTTAAAATTGTTTTATTGCAATTAGATAATTGAGATAAATACTTAAGACCAAAATCTAGTAAGTCACATTTATTTTTCTTTTGGAACAATTCTCCAAACTGGTTGTGTCTTATGATAAAGAACAAAAAGTCACACCACATTTCAGAACATTTTGTTCTTTAAAACCAGTCAGACAGGTGGGAAATATTCAAGTACTACAAATTAAATGAACAATTTTCCACTCCAGATCTGTTATCCAAATTGAACAAGTCCAAGTGAAGGAAACCATGACTTTTTCTGCTTTGGAGATGCATATCAGCTAGCGATGCACTTCAAGCTATATTAATTTGATTAAACAGTTTATCCTTAATAACCTGAGACATCAATCCATGTATAGCTTCTATGGTGGTCTTGCAGCTGAAAAACAAGCATAAATTCAATGTTGGCTAAACACCGAACTGTCACGTTAGTTGAAGATATTCAGCTGTTTTGGAAGTTCAGGGTGCCCATAACCCCATGAATCTTCACCACTGTCCAGAAAGGAAAAGTCACACACCACAACTTAGCCATTGTTGCCAATAGCTCTGAAAAGCAAACTGCCAAGCTCTAGACACACAAAGACCAATCCCAGAAAATTCCGTCTAGCAGTTTAGGACATTTTACATTAACAATAGAAAGTGAGCTCTGTGGTCATCTGAACAAAAAAAGTTCCCCAGAAATCCCGGGGGAAGAGAGCTACCAGCTTTTATCAATGCTTGAAGGCTCTCACCCTTCTCCACCTTATCACAGCCTCAGGCCCGTGGCACGAGGTAACCATCACTCCTCTGAGAAACTTTACAGAGAAAGTTCAGGAAGAGTTTATAGAGCTAATCAGCTGTTAGTCAAAACATGTAATGTGTATGTGCAGAAAACCTCAACCCCCCAAAAAACCCAGCTGATTGATAGGATTCCTGTTGCTCCAAGTTCCACTCAGTGCCTGGCTTAGGGGGATGTACCGTCAAACTAACAGAAATACCTCACAACAGAATATGCAAACGATGTATGAGCCCCAAAGGCATGAAGAATAGGGACAAATTCATGAAGAATAGGGACAAATTCAGACAGATCAAGCACTTCTAGGTAGAGAAGGCCACCCTGGGGAACAGTTTGGCCTATATGTTCACTTAGAAATCTCAGTGATGTGTATGTACAGTCACAGAAGATTTCATACAGCCAAGTCTAAGCAGCTTTGTGGCAATGACAGTGTTTTTTTTCCTAAAAGAGTTACACCCAATCAGTGTAATTATTCAGCCTTTAGCAAACTTTGCAACCTTACTTACGGAGGGTAATTTAGGTGTTACTGAGTCAATTGTTCTGGTGCATGCACCAGTCTACTACTGGCTTTTCTCTTTTCTTGCTACAGACTGCTTTATCTTTTCAGAGAAAAAATGTGCACCTGTAAAAGTACTGTAATTAATTCTGGAAACTACAGTAGCCTCTGTTAGGCAGCAAAGCAGAACTGATGACAACAATCTCTTCCAGTCTTACAGTTTATAAACTAGCTACTAATGGTAACAAAAACAGAAAACATCTACAAATGCTGCAAGAAATGGTGTGATAGGAGAGAAGGAAAAAGACTTAATTTCGTCAGAATAACAGTAAGCACATGAGAATAGCTTGAAAATAAAATGCTGTCAATATTCTGGGACACCAAAGAGATCAAAATCCAAGGCAAAACCTGTCAGCAACTCCCTCCTTCCAGTGTCTCTAAAGCTGTATAGCTACAGCTGCTATTGTTAACTGCTTGACAGCAGGAATTGGAAAGTATCACTTAAGGTAATTAACAACAGCCTTATCTCCACTGCAAGTGCATTCTACAAGTAAAGTTGTCTAAAGGGGTATTAACTTCTGCAAAGTCAAAACAAAATGAAACAGACCCACCTAACTCAATGTTTGTCGGAAAACTTGTCAGAGCTGTTCACTTTCCATAACGAGGAAACCAAGAACACACTGGGGCAACAGCATCTCTGATTCTACTTAGTAAGGACCATGTTACGTTTGCAGTTATTCCCCTCACTGCTTACTGTGAAACAAAGGCTTGTCCAGCTGAGGTTTCTGACTCCTGCTCTTTAAGGCAAAGCTTATCTTCAGCTGAGTTGTACTGAGCTAGATTTTCCTAGACCTAGCTAAAGTCATTTATTAAAACAAAACATAAAACAAACAAACCAAAAAACGCTTTACACAAGGCCTCCTTTTTGTCTCTGATTTTTTAATACCTGTCATGAAACTCACAACTTATCTGGTACCTCAAAAATCAGAGTTTGTTCCTTAGTTAAGTTTATACTGTGACATGTTGCCAACATGGGAGGAAAAGAAAACAAACAAACACCACCACCACCACAAAATAATGAAAACAAAACTGTTCTACTGATCAGGAGAAAAAGAACACCAGAAATCTCCAAATCTGAAAAGCAGAACATCCCAGATTTTACTCCATTTTTGTTGTCTGTTCCAAGTGACTCTAAACAGCTGTTCCTTATTGAGTTATTGCATATGAACATTTTTAAGAAGCATGCAGGTGAGTCTTGTGTATTCCTGTCTTCTCAACAGATGAACCAGAGATGGTACTAGCATGTACTTCTTGGTTTTCAGAGTCTGGAATTTGCCAAACACAATGTTCTTGAACAGCCCAAGATATTATATGGCTTCTGTTGGGTACTATTACCCTTCGTTAAAAAGATTTTACTCAGAAAAAAATGGTAACTACAGCACTATGTGGATATCTAAGCGCAGATAGCATTCAATTATTTATTTGGAGAGAGGTGCATTTGTGAGGAATGACTTATATGCACTTTTATATTTCAAAAGAAAAACAAAAAGAGGTAATTACCAACAAGTGTATAAGGAACACTGAGGGAAAACACTATGACTTCTGTGCAATAATGCTCTGCACTCAATGACTTAAGTTCACTAACTGACAATAACAAGCTGATAACAGTACTTCCATCAAGGCAGGGTGGCAACATATAAAGGCTAGAACTGCTGTAATTGGATTCCTAAAAAAACAAAACCAAGCCCCTTCCCCAGCTGTGAGAAAAAAGATGTATTAAGAAATATGAAAAAAGAAGAGTTCTTAGTTTTGAAATGAGTAAAAGTATTACACAAGTGTTTTCTAAAACTTTAAAAATAACTGGTCGTATTTGGAGCCTCTCGTCCCTACCCATAACCTCTTAGGTTTACAATGTAATTGGTTGGTCACTACTAAGGATGTGATAATTAAAGTTTAAAACAACACTTTTTTCAGGGAAAAGCACACGTATGCGCTATCTTACCTGTCTCTTGTTGCTTTAGCAAGTTTGTCTTCTGATTTCTTATCATGAGTCTCTAAACCCAGCATAAAGCTGCCCCGTCCAAGCTGAGCTTCTGACTGCTCTAATTTTTCAGATAAATCAAAGACTTGGCCAGTGGTGTAGTCAGCGTTCTTAGGAGAAAGAAAGCAATTAACATATTGAATTCTAAGCTACACATTCAAGCATTTATACACAAAAATAAACAAGCAACATCTGAAGAGAGTCTGTAGTACTGCACATTTTAACCTCTATCTGCAATTTAAGTACTACAGAACATGACTGCTACGTGAGTGGTGGCTGACAGAACAGAAGCTCAACATCTGAGAAAAACCCAATACTTAAAGCCTGAAATGGGCACTCATTTACTATTTTCCACCCACTCTCTAAGTAATGAAGTCAAGAAAGTGCAAATGAAACTCCGCTCATTTCGGCTAAGAGAGAAGGCTTCAAACTGGCTTCTGCAGAAGGCAGGTTTTGATGCTGCTGCTGCTGTCCCACGGAAGGTCTACCTTCAGGATTTCTGTTGCAGCCTCATTTTAAAAGTTCCATATGTTAGGTATTCAAAAAAAAAAAAAAAAAAAAAACAACCCACAAACAACACCAAAAGGAGTGTTTACTTATTCAGTGCCATTATTTTAAGGCATCCTCTTCATTACAGTTCTGTAAAGGGATACATAGGATGTTTAAGTCAGATATAGGCACATAACAGCATATTAGGAGACTTACAGTAAGCAAGCTAGAGGAACTGAGAGTGTTCACCCAGTACTTGTTCCACAGGAGCTCGAGCAGTTTACGGTCCAAAGATGACTTAAAGTAAGAGACTTCTAAAGCATAATACCTTTAAAAACAAACATGCACAAACAATAAGATTCCATACAAATACATCTTGTTTGGCTCTGACACCCAAATAACATTCATCTGAAAAAATCCTTACGAGTGACAAGTATCTTCAGAAATTCAAGGTGCTAAACCAAAAGAAGTTACTCCCACTTCCAGTTCTAACTCTACACGATCTTCCATGAGCGTTTCATATATAGCTTTAATAGAGGTGTACATAATCCCCATACATGCTCTTGTGTTCTGTTTAACAGACTGCAAGTGCTTTTATTCATTTTGTAAAAGCTTCTTGTACAACGCAGTGATGTCCTGTTCCATGCTTGGGATCTTCAATACTGACATTTTTTTTTAATAGATCACTAATTCTGCATACTTTCCTTCTGATTCAATTAGGAATGTTTGCTAGCAGTAAATGTTACTAATGGACAAATAATTTTATGTTCTTCCACACTTGTTTTGATACTGGTGCTACAGAATTCACAAGAAACGACAAACCAGATAGAAAGCGGAGTTAAGGAAAACTGCGAAGGCGAATTGCCGCAACATGAAAGAGTTATGTAAGATTTCATTTTAATCAGGAAATTCTTCAGTGGGGTATCAGTAATTCTATTATCTCTTGATTTCTATGGAAAGTTACTGTTACTACCAAGCAGTTAGTAGTCACAGGCATTCCAAACTGAGAGCATCATCACTGAAGTTGGCTACATTTCACATTCTTACTAAGACTACCACTACTATTGAGAGGACTCCACCACTCTAGTCTTTTGTAATCAGTAGCTCAGTAATGTGTCAAAATTCCAATGTTAATTCCATCTCTTTCCCTAACTGCTGCTTCTTCCTAGGGAAGACTGGAAAATATTTTCTTTGGATGGAAAGAAATAGCTTTTATGAGAAGCCAGCTTCCTGAGATGGAGATTGAGATGGTAACTATTAAGTACTGCCAACCTCAAAACAAATAAATCAACCCCCACAACAAAACCTCCAAACAAACAGATGAACTCTCCCAAACTGACCATCTCTAACAAAGAAAGGATAAAACACTGCTTCCTCTCATAGGCAAAAACTTAAGTTTATGGGCAATGCCAGACTTAGAAGGACTACTCTGAAATGACAGACTCTTTACTGTTCTACAAAGATTTCTGCTTGGGACTTCCCTCAAGTTTGGATAGGAAAACCAACTCTCACTTATTTTAATTTCTTCATCTTTTCAGGGTCAGACTTTGCACGCAGCTATAAATGCAAAAAGAATGAACCAAAGCCATGAAAAAAATAGGCAACAGACTACAAGACACACCGGTGTTAATGAGATCTAGAAGTTTTCTCTATACAGTTCCTTAAGTTGCAGTGATTGTCAAACATCTGAAGATGGAATCAAAACCAGGCTTTGTTACTGGAAGAAGCAGTTCCATCTTTCTTTTGCAGTTCTCTGGAGGTGTTCAATGCCAGGTCAGATGGGCCCTGGGCAGCCTGATCCAGTGGGTGGCAGCCCTGCCCACCACAGGGGGTTGGAACTGGGTGAGCTTTAAGGTCCCCTCCAACCCAAGCTGTTTTATGGTTTTTCCCAAACACTGCATCTCCACCATCTGGCTCTAACTTCCACCCCACCTTAACTTAACCAGCAAGGACATGCGTGCTGCCGCAAATTGGGTAAGACCAGGCGAGTGACCTGGCGAAACAAATGCCTTTCCAAATAAGTAAATGTACGTATAAAGTGAGGAACACGTGGCTAGGGATAGGAGGAAGGTTAAAATTAAACTGGCTTTAAAATTCATGGAAACTATACTAGCAGGAGAGAAAAAGCAGTATTTCTTCCTGTTGCTGATGTTATCCTTGAAGCAGCTCCACTTCACCAAAGAGAGAAACAATCAACAACTGGAAAACTGCAGCTACGTAACAGTAACCCAGGATAAAGCTATGCACCACAGTTGCTGTAACTCAGAAGAGCAGCCCTGCTGCTAAATCTACATCTGACCCTGTCCTCCTTGCCCAAAGAAAGCACCACTCCTTACAAGTGAACAAACTGCTAGCGCTTTTAACCAGGTTAAAGGAAACTTCATCTTTAAAAAAGTACTCCCTTAACATACCTTCTGATAAGTGACGCTTACACTTTTCCACGAAAGCAACGGGGCTAATGTAAGAAAGAACTTAGAAGACTTGAAGCACAACAAGAAATGCAATTTTCCATAATGAATCACTAAGCTAAATACAAAAACGGAGAACTTGTGCTGAAGTTAGGAATTTTTATGTTACTTACTGTTTACAATGCACACCAAAGTCTTCTATTTTATTTAGTGGAATAGTTTGGTATTCAGAGGGACCTTCGTCTGGAGGTTTATACCCCTGAAATTAAACAAAGGAAGGGCAAAGACAACACAGTAAGTTTGAGACTCTTAAAAAATGACTAAGCTCTTTAAAAACACTTCACAAAAATTCTGTTTTACGTGAAGAAAGATACTTCCCTAAGGAAGATGAAAGCAGTGTGAAATTTGGAATTTTCTTGCATCTCAGACTTACATTTGGCTTTACTAAAAATCACTATTTTTGCAGGTCGGTCAAAAAGCATGTTGGAAGCAAACAGTTAGGGTGGCATTTTATGATTAGATCATTTCTTAGCTTAAAGAAGTACAGAGTTTCTAACATAAGACTTTTTTCCTATTCTGGAAAGTGATTTCAATCCTCTTTGGTGGTAAGAGAAGAAAGGAAGAAATATACTTGCCTTACACATGCCTTAAGGATACCTAAGACTTCAGTTACTCATTTAGCAAAGATGGTGCCCCTCACAGCTACAGGCAAGAGCTGCTCGCAGAACACTCCAAGGACTCCCTAAACACACCCTTCTAATGTGTATTTGCTCCATAGGATTTGGTTTCCACATTCAGGATTCTTCTCCCTGCTCAAAATACTCAAAGGCATTTAGGAAGTGCCTTTTTTTGCCGACCAAGGTGAATGTTCTTCTGAATCACAAATTGTTCAAAGTTGAGCTTTTGTATATTTATCAATGCTAAAATAATGCTTGAATGCAACCGGGAACCTCCCATAAACATTCCTGTTGATGACAGTTTTACTGGACGACAGACCACCATTCTTGATGGTCATTCTTGATGGTCAGAAGTATAAACCCAAGACTGCATTTGGAGATCTAGATTTCCAATATTTAGGCGATTTCTCAGTTTTTAGCCTAACTCTTCCACGTTAATTCACCTCTTTTGTACATTGTTTTTTGAAGATTCATAGTATTTATTTGAAAAAGTTAATTACAGAAAGTTTCAAAAGTTGTTTTTCTAAAATGAAAAGCAGATTACAACACGGTATCAAATTTATCAATTTTGGTCTAAAAAACTGATAGAAAAAAATTAACAGATACTTTAATGAATGTCACCTAGAACTACATCCATTTAAAAACTGCTCTATTGAGGTATATAATTTTAGGACAGCTTCCTTATCTAAACAGTCTATTTAAGACTACCAAAAATCTATGGAAAACAGACTAGAAGTCAATGTTTCTAAACGTAATCAATATCCACACAATAACCAGTACAGCAGCATGTCTTTTAGAATCAGCAGTGATAGAGTGAAGCAGAGTGAATTGTCAGATGATCAAACTGCACTAATCTTTAGAACCAATCAGTTACTTATAGACAGCTTATTGATCACGCACGAGGTAACTTCAAGTATTTACCTTAGGATATGTCCTAAATGCGCCAAGATTTACTTTTCCTGCAGATATTGTTCTTGTTGGATCGATCTGTAAAAAATACAGGTAATGCTTATTATGTAACATTATTACAACTAATAGTGATTGTATTTCTGAAACATAATTAGAGCAAATTGTATTAGTTTAGTCATAAACAGTACTTTTTTAGTTGGCATCC
The DNA here is from genome assembly GCA_013396635.1 of Penelope pileata. Taxonomy (NCBI): domain Eukaryota; kingdom Metazoa; phylum Chordata; class Aves; order Galliformes; family Cracidae; genus Penelope; species Penelope pileata. Next base: position 65,838 of record WBMW01001149.1, on the reverse strand, counting down.
ATGGGTAAGAGACTGTCTAAAAAGATGGGACTATCAATGTCTTTCTAAGCACCATTTTTAAAAGACATTGCACTTAGAGCAAGCAAGAAGCCATAACAAAAATCCACATTTTAATCTTAGAATCGATAGAGCTGAGAAAGAGTACTGTGACCTGCTGTACTTTGGTGGAAGAGATAAAAGACCCACAAAGTTATCACCTCAAGAAAACATTTACTGATGTTCTGACTCATTTTAAAGGTAATAAAAAATAAAGAAAAAATTAAAAAAGAAAACACAGGTCCCAAGGGAAATGTTCTGAATCTGTGAAATTATGTCATAACATAGGAAAACTCATGTGGTAGAAATACTTCTTAGGGTGATTTATCCCTGTCTAGTGGAATTCTACCATCAGTTATATTTCTTCTGAGTAATTTCAGTCTTTTTTCCTTTATTTCCTTCAGCAGTAACAGGTATGCAAATTGTACTCAAAGGAAGGTTTATTTTGATTTAAAATGTGCTCTGAAGCCTGGAACAACTCATGGGCCCAAAGAGTTTCTTCAGATTTTTACTTCAAAGGCTTCCTAGAATCTTCTACTATGCCACTCATTTTGTCTAAAAGGCATTTTAGATTCAACGCCACAGAACTCTGTGAACATATTTTACTTCACTCCCTCAGAACAAGCAACTAAGAGAAGAAAACCAAATTTCTGTTACATTGCAAGAGGTTGAATATGGATTGCGCAATGCATCTTTAACAGAAGTACCAACTTCAAGAGGACATACAGCACTGCCATGTCTGGAACAACGCAGCGAAAATGGCCCCAACAAACAAGACTACCAGTTTGACCAGTATGTGGCCAACAAAGCAAAAGGAGTGACACCAATTTAAGATTTGGATCTAAAAATTCCATCCTGCAAACTACACGTTACTAGACTGCTAATGGACAACAGTCTAGAAGTTGTTCCCCTCTCACCATAATTTGCTATGCAGTTTTATAAACTATCAGGCAGTACTTACCACCACTGCTACAAAGGGTTCTTGAAATTGCTGATTAAGCATCTGAGTGCTGACATCGATCCCAGAGAGCCAGCAGCCGTAGCCAGGGTGACTGTGGTACCAGCCGATGGCGTTTTCTAGCCGACCAACCTAAGAGCAGTGAAGAAAACAAACCCAGGGCGTTCATCTCCATCCGTAAAGCGTGGGTGCCCTCTATTGGGCCTTCCAGCATACTACAACACAGCAACAGGATAAAAAAAGAACACACGCAGCCTGCTATGCTAACTTAAATATTCAACATACACCTCATTTTGCTTAACTATCTTCTGGAAACCATGCAGTCTGTGAAATTAGCTGTCATAGCTACTACCCCAAAACAAATCACTCCAAGAACCAATGACAGCTCAAGTACAGAAGAGATCCCACACGGTGAGATCAATAAGCTTAGGACTCTTCAGCGTGGAAGAGAAACTTTTTAGAGTGGAAATGATGCAAGTATATATAATCTCATATAGTGTACAAGAAGTCAGTAGAGAATGAATGTTCACTATTTAGTACAGTAACTCACCTCAGAGGCATGCAGTGAGATCACTGGTAGGTTTAAAACATACTAACTTGAAACGTGCACATTTTTGAGCATCAGAAGTGACAGAATTAATTGCCACACTACGCTGTGAAAGCCAAAATACTAGTTTTTGAGATTTTTAGCATCAGAAAAACTCAGAAGTTTCCAGATAATAATACTGGATATCTCTACAAATACCCCTGAACAAACCAACAAACCAAACAAAAACAAAACAACCAAAACCCCATGGTTCATCAAGGAGAATAAACACCCATTGCACCCAGTTTATTGTAACTGATCAGGAACTGTGTACTGACTGTTCAGTGCTGAGGTCACTGATTTCAATACGACCCTATACGGCAGTTCCTAACCGAGAGCTGTGTTCAGTGCAGCTCCTTGGCTTTGCCAAATCCTGAGTATGTCAGGAAGGTTAAATCTGGAAACTGTTGAGATGAGACAGAACACACCAGCGACCTACTGAACTGAGCATTTATTTTTGTGTTGGTGAAAAATATAAACATTTTTGTTACAATTCTTATTTGATAGAGAAAAAGAGAACAACAAAACATTAAAGAACATATGTTATTTTTCAAAGCAAAATAACACTTTTTTTTTTTACCATTTTAACATCAGATCCTGCCTATGGAGGAGAAAGTAACAGGGGCATTGGCTTCTGTAAAGCACTTGTGCAGGGGAATATTATCGACACGTAATCTAATACCAAAGAGTTATTCCAGGCCCAACTGCTTGCTGACACCAGATGTGGAGCAGCCAGCACGCAAACTGTCAGGGCACCACTAAAGCTGGGATCTTATTTTTGCACACAAGCTCAACTTCAAAACTGTGAAACTACGGACAAATTGCACATCAGAAACAAACAGAAAAAAATGTTTTGTATCATGAGCGCATCGTAGTAGATGTGGTAGTAAGGGACACGGTTTGGAGGGCAGTGTTGGTGGTAGGTGGATGGTTGGACTGGATGACCTCACAGGTCTTTTCCAACCTTTATGATTCTATGAGCAGCCCCATGTGAACCTGGGCTGCTTTAAAAGCCAGATGGACTAACTGTGTACGTAAATATTAATGTTATGCTATGTACTTACTGACTTGAAACACCTCATTTTCTACCTAGAAGCTGGGCACTACAAGTGTATCGTTAGATAAAAACACCACTTCACATTCCATCCTTTTCTGCAACGACAGCGTGACTTTAACGGTTTCCACATGTAGTGAACTACCTTAATTACCTTGAAACTTTCTCATAAACAGGTATGATATATTACATATATATAAAAAACAAACAAAACAAACCCAACTCCAGGCCCTGGAATACACTCACCTTTGGATTTTCTCCTTTCTGATGTTATGACCCAGCCTAGTTCCCATGTAGTTAACATCTTTAGCTGCACATACGGCTGTAAATGTAAGCACAGCCCACCAGCACACCCCGAATTCCTGCCCCCCGGCCCGTACCTGCTTGGCGTTCTCGATGTAGGCGGCCATGTACTCGTAGGCGGCCGCCTGCGCGTTGACGCGGGTCTCGGTGCCCTCCACGGGCAGCGCGAAGCTGTCCATGATGATCATGGTCTCGCCGTCCACCTTGCCCAGCATCAGCCCCATCACCTCCAGGTTGCCCCCGGACCGGGCGTGCATCACCATCTTCAGCAGGGCCAGCGCCGAGATCTTGCAGTACTTGAAGTAGTGGTGGCTGCGGAGAGGAGAGCCGCTCAGGGGGGGNTGCGCCTCCTGCATGTTGTTGGCCAGCTCCCACGTCTTCTGCGCCATCCCGCTCCCCGACGAGCCGCTCCCCGCCGCCGCCATCGCGCCCCGCGCCCGTCCCAGGCCCCGGCGGAACCCAGCGGCTGCCGGCGAGCGGGGAGGTGCTACGGGCCGCGCAGGCTCGGGGCGGCACCTCCAGGGCGACAGGGGGCGCTGTCGCGCGGGGCCCTACAGAGCGGCAGAAAGCACTGCCCGCCGCCTTCCGGGGAGGTGGCAACGGGCGCGGGAGGCGGACGGAGCGGCGGCCGCCGGTGAGCGGTGCGGTGCGGTGTGGTGGGGACAGCGCGCGGTGGGGACAGCGCGCGGTGACACCTCGCCCCCGCGCCCCGCGCTCCCCCGCTTCCCTATTCCCAGTCCCGCGCGGCGCAGGCCGGACGCCCGCCCCGGGCTGCGGGCGGACCGGGCGGCCCCGCTATGCTCCGCTGGGCGAGCGGCGGGCAGCGGGGCCGGGAGTGGGAGCGGGGCCGGGCCTGGTGGTCCCGGCCTGGTGGTCCCGGCGGGGGAGCGGGGCCTCGCGAGGCTCTCCGGCCGCTTGTTGTGCGGCCGTTGCCTGACAACGGAGCGGCGCTCCGGGGAGGGGCCCCGCGGCAGGGCTGCGAGGGGGCGCCGGTGCGCTCCGGGTGCTGGAACAGCTCCGGGCCGAGCCGCTGTGCGCGGGGGCCTGCGGGCTGCGGGCCGCGGGCTGTCCGTGGTGTCCGCACGTGGCTTCTTCCCCTGGGGGTCTTCGTGGTATCTGCTGCGTTTGCTAAGCTGGAGTGTGTCCAGCCGGCCATGTAACTGGTCGAGGTTGCTTCTGTGAGAAACTTTAAAGCGAGAGGTTATGAAAAAATCAAGCTAAATCTTCTTCAAAGTTAAAATACATAAAATATCCTGCCTTGAGGGCTTTTTCAATAGCACTTGAATAAATAGTGTGTTTAAGACAGTTTCCATTTGGGCCATACAGTGCTCCAGGAATGCAGACACGTGTTGAGATGGAGCTGGGGGAGAGCTGACAGATCCTTGCTGTCAAAAATACCTATACTTCTTGTAGCATTTACAAAATAGTGCTTTCCAAATACCGTGACAGATCTGTTGTTTGCACCTCGTAATTTTGGGGACATGGGATAACCACAGAACAGCCCCTGCAACAATCCTGTGCTCCCCTCTTGCTCTGCTGTGTCCGTGCTGCGCGGTGTCTCCCAACCCAGCTTGGCACAGAATCACAGAATTGCAGGGGTTGGAAGGGACCTCGAGAGATCATCGAGTCCAACCCCCCTGCCAGAGCAGGTTCCCTACAGCAGGTTGCACAGGTAGGCGTCCAGGCGGGTCTTGAATATCTCCAGGGAAGGAGACTCCACAACCTCCCTGGGCAGCCTGTTCCAGTGCTCCATCACCCGCACCGTGAAGAAGTTCTTACGCATGTTGGTGCGGAACTTCCTGTGCTCCAGCTTTTGGCCATTTCTCCTGCTGCTTCCACCAGTAATGACTGCAGGGGTCTGGAAGTATGCGCCTCCCGCTACGACACACTGCTCACCGGGCGGCAGGCTGCTTCATGTGGGATGGAGGTGCTTCACGGGGGCCGTTTGTGTAGCCACGAGGCACCAGTTTGGAAATGATGGGTCACTGCGGATGGGTGCTGTGGCCGCTGAGACGGTTTGTAGGGTAACGCTCCTTTGGGATAGAAGTGTACTGTTTACTTAGTTTCACTCCGATTAGTCACGATCTCTTGATACAGTACGTCATAAAAATGATAAATGTTCAGGAAGTTATTTGGTTACATTCTGGTCTATTTGCTGAACTCAGCAGTGTATGCATCACATTGAAATTGTTGGCATTTTGCTTATAATGCTTAAGAAAAGGCCTTGATAGTTTTTTTTTTTTTTCTTCTCTTTCTTTTTCTGTTGGTAGAATATCCCTTTTCCACCTGTCTCACAAAGCTTGCACTCCTCCATGGAGGAGTTTTCCTCTCTGTGGATGCTGCACTGGGTGGATGATGACACCAGTTTGTAAGTTGCTTCGTCCCAGGGGAGCTTCAGGTTGGATATTAGGAAAAATTTCCTCTCGGAAAGAGGGATCAGGCACTGCAACAGGCGGCCCAGGGTGTGGTGGTGACACTGGCCCTGGAGATGTCCAAGAAACATGGAGGTGTGGCACTGAGGGACATGGTTTAGTGGCGTGGTGGTGGGTTGTGGTTGGACTAGGTGATCTTAGAGGTTTTTTCCAGCCTTAATGATTCTGTGATTCTGTGACAAATTGCTTTATCCATTCAGAACAGGCTTGTCATTAGTCTTATGCAACTTAGTAGGCTAGATAAGACTCATCAGTGCCTGGAAATTTGCCCTCTTGTAGATTTCTTTGATCTGTTGTCACTGTGCAAAACTAATGAGATTAAAGATTTAGCACAAATCAGATGGGGGAATTTATTTTTGGAGTTGATTGCCCTCTATTACCACTGAGAGTTGTAAATAGGCTGTCCTAGCTCTGCGTCCTCTGTAACCATATCAAACTTCTAGTCTTCAATCAAAAAGAGCACTGATGTAAGCTGCAAAGGTTGAAGCTTGTTGGGGGGTTACTGTTTACTTCATGTATAGGTTTCAGAAAGATACTGAATTAGCCTTAGGAAAACTGCTGTACTGTCTGTGCTTAGGTCCTGGGTTTGATGGGCTTGCTGAAGGCCTTCATAAGCAATTTCAGCAATGGGATTGTGGGGTTAGCATCTGGCAGACTGAAGGGACTTTCAGCTTCATTCTTCCTTTAAGTACAGAATATTACATAGGGGTTTTCTTTTTATCCATAGGCTTAGTGCTTAGTTTTGCACTGCTACAGTGGAATTGGTGAAAACGCTGAGTGGGGATGGAGATGAGTGGGCTTATCTGCAGCCTTACAGCATTTCTAGTTCTGATAAGGATCCAAACAAAGAATGTGTGAGGCGTGAGCGTGTGCCCTACCTTCTGTACCATTCCATTGCCACCAACTTAATTCACTCCAGTTTTTATTAGGAGCCATGTACAACAAATCACACCGATGCAGTGCTAACGTGTCAGCTCTGAAGAACTTTCAGGTACCTAGGCAAGGTGCACAGCTATTTTGTTCATTCAGAAGGTAACAATATTTTTTTTTGATGGTTTTTGAATGAGCTTTAAGGATAATAAAGATAAGCACAAAGGCACGGATTTTGCTCTGAGTGAAAATTTATTCTGCACTTCATGCTTTTTTGCCTAATGATTCCTGTATTCTCTTTATTTTTTATGCTATTTTAGATTTTATAATTCACCAACAAAAAGCTTGTGTTAGTGTGTAGCGAGGGCAGGTGGTAGACTGGCAGTTAAAAAGTAATAATAAAAAACAAACCAAAGTTCTTAACCAAGTTAGAAAAAAGATTAGAAAAATATATTCGGACACCATCTAGGATCTCTGATGATGATGATTTTCTTTTGGTGAAACAAACATCCTCCTTTGATGGTTTCCTGAGTCTGGTTTTTATTTACCCAGCAGATATTAAGGCATGCAGTTCTGAGGGCAATCCCTGCATATAACTTCACTACTGTCGTGGGCAACTGCAATGGAGCTTTACATTCCTGCTGTTCTGACACAGATGTTCTTTGTTTTTTCTATAACCCTAGAAATGATGGCCGATGATTTAGAAAAATTTATTGAAGATCAGAAGGCCAAGTTGGCACGAGATAAGGCAGAGCTTGAAAATGATCCACCTTACATGGAAATAAGGGTAAGGGTATTGAATAGCTTGTCTGAATTCAAACACACTTCCAGGGTCTGGATTTAAGCTTGCTTTTACTGTGCTCTTAAAACTGTATTTGTTACTATATATCAATGATTTGTTTAGTCAAAGCCATTCCTAATGAAAATACTCTGTATCAGTGCTTAGGCAAATTTTTAGAACTGTTTACCACCAAGGATCCATGGTAACATTTGTATTTTACAAGTAGGGAGCTGTTCTCAGCTCGCTCCGAGAGAATGGATGGTGAGGTGGGGATGGAAGGTAAAAATAGCCTCAGCCCTCCTGATAGGGAAACTACAAAATATAAAAGGCAAATTGCTTAATACAGTCAGTTCAGCAAAATCTGTTCTTATCATGATTTTCCTGTTTAAAAAATTTATTACCTAATTCGAAAGCTGTAAAGATTTTATAATATGCAGATCACCTTCGGTTGTTTAACGGTGTCAGTGCTTGGCAAAGGGCTAACGTTAAATTATTCAGCTACTGTAACTCAGGTAGCTTAAATTAAGTCAACAGTAGCGGGGACAAAAAAAGGCTTTTGACTTAGTCCCAAACAGCTTGAACTTCTAATGGCAATTATAACATTTTGTTCCTGTTGTTTCCTTGAAAGGTTATTAGAATTTCTTTCCCTTTGTGTGGGTAATATAAATATATTTGCCTAATCATAATACTTCTCTCCAGAAAGTTAATTCTTTGGGCTTGCTTTATTTTTGGTTCCTTTGCACAGAGCAAAATTAAAGAGGAGGAGAATGTTTCCCGCCTATAAAATCCTAAGCTGTGTAGTGAAAGTGTTACAGGGAGCAGGTACTTTCACCTTGCCCTGTGATACCTTGAAGTTCTTTCTTGGTTTCAAGCAGCCTGCATCAATTCAGCCTCCACAGAAAACAGAGGTGATATTTGTAAGCTATGAAACCATGGTGGAGGTGTAATTAGAGTGAATTAATCTTACTGAACTAATCCCTACATTGTAGAGGAGAAGCTTTTTCTGATACCATCAGTGACATTTATTGGCTGTTTTATGTGTTAATACAACATTGCTCTCATCTCTCAGGTGCTGATAATTATCATAATGATATTGCTGTGATATTTCTTTCACCTTATGATGATGCAAACTTTTTGTTTTTCAGAACAAGGAATCAGAGAAGCTTTCTGAGACCAGCAGAATGTTAATCTCCATGTCTAAAGAAAATATTCCTCCAAATAGTCAACAGAACTGTTCCTTAGGTATAGTATGTATTTTTTGTGTCTTCTGGATTTAAGTAGTATTTCATTACCCTTGAGAATTTTTTGGAAAGCAGTTACTGCTTTGGATTTTTAATTATAAGATAATCATTATAATTGAAATGGATACCAATTCTTTATTCTTGCAAACATCTTGGATTTTTTTAATAGCTGTTTTTATTTTTCTGAGATTTGAATAATGAAAATATGCCAAATACTTTTTTTTTCTTCTTTCAATGTTAATGCCATTTAAAAAAAAAAAAAAGACAAAAAATTGCTTGCTAGTCTTTAGGAGATAATTGTTTTTTTTCTGTCGTGTTTGGGGTACTTGGAGCAAGACCTTTGGAAGTCCATCTTTCACCTGAACTGTCAGCTTGCTGCAAAAGGGCTCTTTGTGCTTTGTGCCAGGGAAGTAAGGATGCCTTTTCTTTTGGCCTTGGAGCTTGTGAGGTTCACTCCAACTTGGCTAAAAACCAAACACAGTTAAACTAATTTTTCTTGTAAATGTCAAGTATTTGTTAAACTTTTGAAAGTTTAGAGTACTACACTGATTTTGTTGCTTTTGTGATAAAAGATGTTATAATGCAGTCATACATTATACAACGAAAGAACAAACAGTTTTGAATTCTTAACTGTTTAATTAAATTTTAGATTTGTTTTGTGAATGTGCTGTGACTAGACATTTTAATCACTTTTTGAAATACATATCATTCCATTGTCTTTCTTTTCCGTGTCTTTTGTGATCTCTAGTTGTGAACGTGTGATAGTGTTTCTCTCTCTTTTATTCTGTACTGTACCTGCCTTTCCTCCTTGTCATACCATCTCCCTTCTGGAGGCACTACTGCTTAGTTTTTGTTCTGACAACTTTAGAGCTTTTTTCTCCCCCCTTTCTTTCATGTGCAGACATTTTGATTTTGTACCTCATTTATTTCTGTATTCTGATGTAATTCTGCAGCATCCAAGGGGAGTAAAAGCTGTCATTTTTATTTTAAAAACGTAGAAATGCTTCTGGGGAAAAACAGGCAATTAAAAAACAGTTACATTCTGTTTCTTGGGTGTTTTGTGGAATTCACTAGCTGTCTGTGGGGACTGGTGAAAATCTCAGTGGGAGTGGCCTTCTGGGGCAGAGGATGTTTCTTACAAAGTAGATAAACGTGTTCTGGGAACAACAAACAACTTCCACAGCATGATATTTTAGGAGCGTGGCTGTTAGTTCTTTTCCAGATTTTCTTTCTAAATGTATATTTTGGAGATGTTAAAATAAAAAACAAACAAGCAAAAAAACACTGAAACGGAAAGAAAAAGTGAATATTGTTATCATAAGGTCCAATTCCTTCTAATTGTATGGAAGCCAACACAAATGTTGTGTTTCATTCTGAATGAGCAGCTTGTTGCTTTCTAGTTGTTGTTTTATCTTTTGTAGTAAATGGTGCTTAAAACATTGAAGTAATTTATGAAGTAATGTGTCAAAGAAGAGAGAGATCCTTTGAAATATACATCATAAAAAGAAACTGCAAAATAACCTAAGTATTGTAGATACTTGATGTCCTGTTCAAATTAAGTAGCTCTTTTCTTTTTCTTTTCTTTCTTTTTTTTTTTTTTTTAGTGGAGAGAATAAAGCACAAGGACTGGAGGAAAACCAGCATCCCAAAAACCAGTCAGTTTCTCTAGAATGTTTTCCACCCAACTAGTCACACAGAGAGAGTTTTTTTTTTATTTCAGTTTTTTTTTTTTGTAATTACTGGTTACATAATTCTTTTTGTTTTGTCTTGCTGACGTCCAATAGAAATCCAGATGTATCTTTGCAGTATGCGCTTTGTATTTGTACCAAATGGTATAATAATAATATTTATCAGAGTTAAACTTTCAGGTGACTATGGCTGGAGTTTACCCCTCGGAGAAGAATATGAACGAAAAAAGCATAAACTGAAAGAGGAGCTTCGCCAAGATTATAGGCGATATCTTTCTCAGGTAATGGTTCTTGTCTGGTTGCCTGAGTTTAGTGAGTCTTTTACCATGAAAGAGTCATTTTAATTGAATAAAACAAAAAGAAATTTGTGCAAAATCTTTAACTGTAAGGCATTCGTTATAGATGATGACTGGTTTCAAAAACCTTTTGAGTAAAAGTAATTTCAAAATGTCACCGCTAGAAGGAGTTGTGTATTTTAGCCTTCTCTGAAAACTATTTTAGGCTTTAGGTATCATTGCCTTGAGATGCTATACAAATTACACAGTACTTTTCATTTTTAATTCCAGTATTTGTTTGTTTCTTTACTCCTTTCTTAGTTCCTTAAGAATTTGAAATATCATCTGCTACTAAAATATCATCCTTAAGTACTTTTATACCCTATAGTCTGTATTTCAGATAAGAATATTCCTCTAATTAGTGTGACTCCATTTCCTGGCTTCTTCTCATTTTTGGAAATGAAGAACTTCCCTGCTCTGTTTAGCAGAATTTATTGTATGCAACTGTAACAATTTAAAACTGTTGAGTGTGAGGTGCCATAATATTGGAAATACTCTGTATCCCTCCTTAATGTTTCAGATCTTACTCAGAAAAAAAAATCTGGAAGCAAACAAAAAATTCTGTTGTTTGAAAATGCATATCAGTGCCTTTAGTTCTTAAAATGAAAGGATGGATTGGTTTTGAGAAAAGGATTATTTCTTGCAAAGTCGGATATTTTTGAATAAAAGACTTCTTTTGAACAGTATTTTTTCCCTGACTTTTAGGGTATTTCACAGGCAAAAAGAAAGGTAGGGTGCCTGCATTATCTTTTTTTTTTTTTTTTTTCCCTTCAAATTAGTAGCTTTTGCTTTATTTCATAGCTTCATGCTTTTTGAATTAAAAAATCATTACTTGTTTGTGCTTTGTGTATTTGCCTGTGCTGCAGTGATTAGTTGTGATTAACAGCATTGCTTGCATTGGGCAGATTGATTGCTTATTCATTATTTCCCATTGCTATGATTTAAAAGGAACGTTTGCTTTCTCTTTTCCTTTGCAATTGCTATTGTCGATGTCTAGTGCTGACTGTACCAAAGTTTGTTTTAGTAGACATTTGCTGCAAGGCCTATGATGTGTATTAGATGGATGTTAAGTACGCATAGCTGAACTCATAATAAAGCTGGAATGAAATGGCAACCTCAGTAAAGGACCAGGAGGTAGAAAATCAGCCTTCAGGTCTTTTTGGGCTATGGCTAACATGCATGTGAAACAAAGTAACTGCATTGGCATGCACTGGAATTCCAGAATCACAACAGCAATAGCAGGCTTAACTGGCTTCTTAACCTCTAATCAAAATGATGCGTGTATGGTCGTTGCTTCTTGTTTAATCTGAAGCTTCAGGTTATTTTCAAAGTTAGAATATGGTGTGAAAATTGAATCTCTTTTGTAATTCCCACCCAATTCCCCAATAATATCATTTTTGCGTTGACTTTTAGTATTTCATTCCCACCTGAATTTTGGTTTTTGCAGATTTAGGTATACAAGGTTTTTATGTAAGCTATATTAAGCTTCTAAGTCACGAGGAAGTGATGAAATAACGATCTCTAATTTCTGTTCACTGCATAAAAAAAAAAAGAGTGCAACTCTCACGGTGATAACATTCTGCTTAGTAATTTGTTTAGTCATGCTTATGTAGAAAATGGAATTTCCATGTCAGCTTCTGTTTTGGGGCAAATATCTTTCTAACATCTGAGGTAATATCTACAGATACGTTCAAGGTGTGAGAAGAATTATGGAGCAGGGAGGATTACAATAAATTTATTTTTTCTAGGAAAAATAACTTAGTTCTCCATATTAATTTAGTTGTCTCTGAATATTTGTGTGGTTATTAAATCTCTTAAATCCTTTATTGTGTAGTTGTGGAATATAATTGGTAATGACTTGGTTTTGTACTGGAACAGGCAGAGCTCTTAGCTGTTCACACATCCTTAAGCTTTTAAGATAAGTTACAACACAGATAATGGAAGGAAGCTTCCGTTCTATAGCCGTATCTATAGCAGCACCATTCGTTCCCTTCATCAGCACATGCCAAGCAAATAGACAATCATTTTATTAAATGTAATCAGATTTATAAAATGCTGTTTGATTGAATGAATGGCCTGAGGATGCTTTTAGTAAGAGTGATGTATGAAGAGACCACAAGATCTTGGAGCTAAGGCTGTGTTCCAGTGTTGCCTGGTGTTTGGCTTTTCATCTTAAGTACAGTAACATCTTGGGAAATCCCTCTAATGCTTTAAAAATTACTGAATTCTTCTNGGAATATAATTGGTAATGACTTGGTTTTGTACTGGAACAGGCAGAGCTCTTAGCTGTTCACACATCCTTAAGCTTTTAAGTTACAACACAGGTAATGGAAGGAAGCTTCTGTTCTATAGCTGTATCCATAGCAGCACCATTCATTCCCTTCATCAGCACATGCCAAGCAAATAGACAATCATTTTATTAAATGCAATCAGATTTATAACATGCTGTTTGATTGAATGAATGGCCTGAGGATGCTTTTAGTAAGAGTGATGTATGAAGAGACCATGAGGCCTTGGAGCTAAGGCTGTGTTCCAGTGTTGCCTGGTGTTTGGCTTTTCATCTTAAGTACAGTAACATCTTGGGAAATCCCTCTAATGCTTTAAAAATTACTGAATTCTTCTGTATTTTTTTTTTAAATATTTCCACCTTTTAATGTATTGTATAGTCCTTGAAATAATGTAACAGGAAAGTGTGATGAACACTTTAAAACTTAACCTTAAATCTTGGAATTAACGAAGCCCTTGGCTTTCCATGTTCCATGACTTCATTTGTCTGTTCCGAGAACATCCCACACTTTCAGTATCTGAAGGCCATCGTCAGTCTTTATTTCATTGAATTGATCAGATGTATTTCAGAAACTGTAATTCCTAGCAACTGTTTGGCAAGTAAGATGTGGTATTTTAAAATACAGTGAGTTATTCTTATTTTTTTTCTTGTAAATGTAGAAAAATTACCTGACTACTGGTGAAGTAGATCCTTACACTCAGGGATTATCTCTTCCTATTGATGAGCGGAGGTCTGCCAAGGTGAGTGCCTGGGGGAAATCGAGAGGTGTGTAACTTGAAAATGAACCCAGGTGTCGTAACTGTTACACAGAAATTATTTCCACATAACGTTTTTGTTTTTATCCTGCTTTTACACATGAACATTCTTGGAGGTGACCATTAGAATAATTTTCAGAAGCATAGTCTTTATGTTTTGATTTTTATTCTTTAAGAATCTGTCAGGCTTTTGTAATGCTAGCTTATTGTCCTTTTAGTTTGTAGACAATTAGATGTGCAGTTCTATACTGGTAGCAGCTTGGGGTTTGCCAGTTCTCATTAACACCTACAGAGCGCTGGGGATGTTCAAAAGCTCTGGTGGCTGTGCTTGTTCTTGTCCGGCAGTGCATATTGATCAAATAAAAAGACATTGGTTTTTCTTACAATTGTGTATACTTTTCTAATTTGTTACTCTTCTCACTCCAGTCTGGGGATAAGATCAATTTTAAAAATACTTGCTTCTAGTGGTTTCTACAGTGGTAGCACTTCATATCAGGACAGAGTGTTACTTTCTGCTATACACAACTTCTTTTGATTTCTTTCTCTGTATGCTACCTGCTTATTGCCATGTGATTATTATTTTATCTAAATAAAAGCTGATTTGGTATTTCACAAACTGCCTACTGTTAATATAGATGTCTTCACACCCAATTTTTCTTTTGTAGTACGTATACTAATGTATTTGATGAAATGCACACATCCTCTCTCTGCATTTTGCCCCTTTTGATCTCCCGGAGGTCTCTAGTTTTGCTCTCCTGTGTTGGAGAGGCGTATCAACCAGATCAGTCTCTGTGTTACTGGATGTTGGTGGAGGTTAGATGTGAAGATGCAACACGTGGATTTTGTTTACCTCTGATCCATTCTTCTGATGCACAGTATGATTCCAGGAAAGCCTCAATCAGTCTCACAGGGGTAGCTTTACTCTTTCTGCCCTCCCGCAGTTTGCTATATATTACCCCTTCTTTTCTTGTGCTTTGCTGTAAATTGATCCCTGAAACTGAGTCGGCAGAAACATTGTAATTTATTAAATATTTTTGCTGACTCAGTGATCACCACTGGCTTGTTAGGATGAGTAAAACCCTGGTCCAGATCCAGGGGAAAGAGGAACTGTTGCTGGAGAATGGCTGGACTGGTTGCACTCCTGTGTCTATAGATAGGTTTAAAAAGTATCGCTGTTGCTTTGGAGTAACATTCTTGCTGTGTTTGGGGCCATGCAGTCACTGTAACCTGGCAGGTGACTCCTGCTGTGGAAAGCGTTGGTCCTGCCCTTGCTCTGCTCATTTGTTCTCTCTGCCTCTCTCGTGTTGGCAATCATGTTTGGCCGTACGGGGAGCCACGTGAGACCTCAAATAAATGAAAACTAGTGTTCTGAAAAAGCCCCAAATCCCAAAATACATTAGTGTGAAAACGAGGGAGGCAGCAAGAAGGAAATGCCCAGGGAGAGGGAAGCATGCATTTGTGCCAAGTCCGTACTGAGCTCAAGTTGGTTTCAAGTTCTTGGGAACTTTGTGTTAACCTTTGTGGGTATGTGTGCCGAAACAATGAAAGATCAAGTATTTTTGATTAATTCTGTGGAAAATGAAGACATCTGAATTTGAAATGTCTGATTTTTCATTTATTTTTTATCACAGAAGTTTGACCTTCAGTTGAGATTTTTTTTTATACGAGTGTGTTGTGTTTTCTTTATCCGTTTATGTATTGCTATTGTAGAAACTAACAGCTGCCAGAAGGTGTCACGCTGTGCCCTGCTGAATAGTTGGAGGCTAACGCCGGCCTTTTTGTTTCCTGCACTAGGGACAGGGTGCAGTCAGCCAGCACGCTGATTTGTCTGCTGAGTGTTTTACTAGCTTTAACCTGTTGAAGACAGTGCTAATTCCTCAGCTGAGGAGAACACCCCTCAGGCAGCTTTCATGGCTGCCTGCAGGTTTTGTGTTGTCACTGCTAAAAACACGAAGACACAAAGATTGGAAAAAAAAAAATACATTTTTTTGAGCATTGGTCTTGTTTATAAAACTATTACTAGGTTGGTATTCCTATGGTTGTGAAGATGTAAATTGTTTTTATTTGAAATTTGATTGTGGGAAAGTAAATTTGTATACGAGGATCAAATTTGTGACGAGTTTTTGCATTGTATTTGCAAAATTCTGCAGTGGAGAAGAGCATGGTTCATAATATTGTATTACAACTTTTCTTTTTTTCATTCATGTGATGTTTTTACAGGTTGGAATTTGGTAGTGTAAGAGATGCCCCTTGCTCTAAACATCAAGTACCAATATCAGAAAATAATGGGAATTAGAGCTTGTTATACCTGGAGATTTTTCTATTTCATATTGTGTCACTAGGTTAATAATGTACAATTTCTGCATGTTTTAGACCCAAACTGTTTATAATATCACCATGAGAGAGCAGCTAGTAATTCTTGGATAAGGTGAAGAGATTGTTGCATTTTTTTTTCACTAGGTTTTCCTTACATTCTTTGCACTTCTGATGCTTCTCGCAGTCAGCTGAACTCCTCCTTTGAATTTGGCAGTTCAAGTTTTGCACTAAGCTGTTATTGACACATCTTGTCTATGCCTGGATTTGTTCTCCTCTTGTAATCGGGTGGAGCGAGTCATAGCAAAAAAATAAAAGTGTATTTTAAAATCATCTGTAAATATATTCATATTCACAATTATGTATCAGCTTCTAATTTCCAGAGGAGTGAGGCTTGGGAGCAATTTTGGAGTAGATTTAGCAGGAGGAAACCTACCTGGGTTTAAGATGCATCTTCATGTACAGTAGTGTTACCGGGGACTGGGCTTCATGTCCAGGAAAATTCAAGCTGAGAGGAAGTGCTGTATTCCAGTAATGACCAAACCCCTCCCCCCCCCCAACAATTCCAGCTTTATTTGTACTTCACTGAGACAGGGGAGGTTAAATGCACAGCTTGCTTGCATTTCTTTTTTAGTACTGTGAAATTAAAAGCCACTCCTCAAAATGCAGAGCTATGATTCATTTTTCAATGCCTGTTTTAGGAGAAACTGCGTCTTGAAAGAAACAAGGACTACAATCAATATCTCAGGGATAAGGAAGAATGGAATGAAAAGCTGAGGAAATTAGCGAAGAAAAACACAGAGGTAATTCACTTTTACTGATGTTGCTGCAACAGAGAACGTAAATGATCTTGTTGGTTGCTTTGTCATTGACTGAGACATACAAAGTAAGACAAAAGAAGCAAAGAACATTGTTTAATTAGGCCACAGTTTTATGGATGTATTTAGTAAGTCCTGGTTACGAGCCATACAGAACAGTTCTTGATTCCTGCTTCTGTCCTGTCTGTCTGGTAGAAAAATGCTTTCATTCTTCTGCATCTGTGAAACAGATTTCTAGATTGTTCTTGGTGGTAAAAATGGTGGCCAAGGAAGCTGTCGCTTTGGACAAAATATTGAGCCCCACACAATACTCCTCAGCTTTTCCTCAGTCCATGTTCAGTCCAGGAGAAAGCCAGACTGGTGCTAGCTGTCCAGTATATGGTGCTGTGCAATTGTGGATCAAAATAGTGTCTTTACTCCTGAATATGCACTAAGCACATGTGTAATTGGACTCGGATTCTGAGCAGAGGCCTTTCATTCATTTGTTGATATGTGTCAGTGACAATCTCCCTTCCAGAGATTCTTTGCTTATAGGCAGCCATGAATTTGCCACCATTGCCATATCCCTCTGACAATTTCTAATGACTGCCCTAATTTTCTTTGTGCTCTGTCAGACACAGGAGGGAAAGTGATCATACTAAACTTAACACATCTTTCTCCCCTGTTCCTTCCTAATTACTCAAAATCTCAGGTGGAGGACTGGAAAGGTGTAGGTGTCCTTTTCCTCAGCCCATCCGGTGTTTCTGCCACTGTTAAGCTGTTTGGTATAAGGACTTGCATTTCTTTTTAATATGGAAATTCTTACACATGCAGTCCTGTGGGAACTGTGGGGTTCTATAATGGAACTTGTGTTTGTACTCACAACAGCTGAAAGTTCGTTGTCTTTCTCACAGCAGCCAGCAAGTACAAATGCCCTTGTTTTTATGAGTTCTGTGTAGAGTGATGTTTGCTGTCTGTCTCCAGAAAGATTATTTACATATGGGAATGATTCCCTCTGAGTACATTGGTGTGTAAGGTAGTTGAAAATTATTTTAATCTGTGAAGACAGCTACAAGACAGTATTGGGGCGCCTTCAGATGCTGAAATTCAGTATCTCATTCTTACTGGCTTCTTCAAGGGTTGGAGTGCTTCCTAACAGTGATCTCTAAGAAAGAGGTGGCAAAAATGCAGCTTGCGTGTGTGTAACTGAGTCCCTGAAGTAGGGGGGAGCTGTATCTGTTCCCTTTTGCCATCTTTATGCCACAGATGAAAGGTTAGTGCCCAGAAAATACTGCATGATTATTCCAGAGTCACGTTATTCACTAGAACTGTGCGTTGAACACTGCTCCAGTGCATCATAGAATTGTTTTTATCTACTAAACTGTCCTTTGTCATAGTGACAGCTCCTGGGGAGAAAAGAAATAGATTAAGGAGTGGTCAGGTTAAAATGTTGTGCTCGTATCACAAACTTGCCTCAGTCTGGAAAAAAGATATCTGGTCTCTTGATCACTATGAAGTTAAAAATGTTTTTTGATTCTTTGTGCCTTTAAATCTGAAGGTCAAATTGTTATGTTTGGAGTTCCTAAAAGGCTCCTTCAGAACTGATAGCTGTTCTTCTGAGAAATGCTAGATAAGAGAAAGTGCTTTTTTCTCTTGAGCTGAAAAAAAATCCCTAGCTTTCAAGCAGTATTTGTAGTATTCTTGTGCTAGAAATACTGCTCTTTGTAGTGTTCTTCCTGTTTATGTCTTAACTCTTCTCCAGTACTCACTTAAGGAATGTTTGAGTGAAAACTCGATTTTGTACTTCTTGAATGTGATCTGTGTACGTTCAATTTTTAAAATATTTTTTTTCCATTAAACAGGCTCAGTTGGACAGGAACAAAAAACCTATAGTTGTTACCAGGCTCCAGCCTGAATTACATGCAGCAGTAGAGCCCTGCAGTACAGCTGCAGAGCCTCCCAGGAAAGATGCCTTTACTTCCACGGAAGGGTGTGAAGAGCTGCTAACTAAGCGACGGCTGGAGGAAGACAGGTACCATAGGCTGGATGATGAAGCTGACTTAAGAAGCCGACTATTAAATAAAAGGCTGGATGAAGATTTGGATGTTCCCAGTAGAAGACATCGGGGATTTGCAAGCCAGTCTCTAATTCCTGTTAGAAGGTATCACAGACTGGATGAGGATCGTGACTTTGATCGAAGGTACTACAGAACAGACTATGATCCTGAGATAAGTGAAGAATTGGACCCTAGATTCAGATGTGAAAGTGCTTATGAGAGAAAACCTCCCCGGGTTTACTATGCTGAAAGGTATCATTAACTCTGTTTTCTGCTTTATTCCTGTAGTGCTTGTTGACAGCCATGGTTTGTTCTCAGTGAAAGTTACAAAAGATTCACACGTGAAAGCAGAATTTTTGGACTTATTTTTAAAGAGAATTTTGTGATAGTTTTTAGTAAAACTTTTAAAAATGGAACAAATACCCAAAACATTAGTCATACAGTAGGTAGTATTTTATATATAGTATAACAAACAAAGCATAGTGAAATTGCACCAGAAAAAGAAGCCCACAAGTCATTTATATAAACAATAGTTTGCCAGAATAGTTGTTGGTGTTTGTGAGCTAGCCCCTGTAGTGAAAACCCAAGATGATGTATTCCCTTAGTCTGTAATATTTTCAGTTCAATTTTTGGTTCCAATTCTAAAGTAGAGCTGAGCTTCAATTTTTGGTATGCACCACTACATATTAGAAATGGTAACAAATGTATTTCAAGCAATCCTTACTTTTACTGTTTAGCTTGCTAAATGGCCAAGTCCTGAAACATACGTATAGGTAGGTTATATCCTGATTGTGTTAATAGGTGCTAATCTCAGGAGAAAGTACACATTTTGGGTAAACATAAAGCCTTTGAGGAGTGCCCAAATCAAACAGAAAAGAGTATTTTAGGTAAATCTTACAGGAAGAAAACACATTACGTACTATTTCTTATTAACTATTCTTTACTGTGTTAACTGGTAAATCAGTTTGGTTACTTTGATGTAAATTGTGAGTCATTCTTTTCTAGCTCACTCATTTAAAGGGCAAAAACCAACCAACCAAACAAAAAAAGTAAGCCTTACCAACCATTCAGGTTTGGCAGTCTGGCCACCTTCAGTTATTCCACTGTGAGAACAGCTTGCTTTCAAAAGCAGAAGGGTTGTGGTGTGAAATAGTACCAGACTTGAAAATATCTGCATTTTATTAGCTGTGTTTTGTAGAGCTAAGTTCAAGTGAAATAAAGCAGCAAAATTTCCTGTAAATAAATTTTAAATATGTGCTTGAGGATATTGGTTTGTTTGGTTTACAGATCTTGGGAATGCTAGTAACACTGGCGTTGTCAATTCTTTTTTTTTTTTCTTCTTTATGTTAAGCCTGTTGCCAAAGCATTTTGCCAGAATCATTTTACTGCTGTTCCTTCAGTGAAGGAAATGTGACTATCTTTCCTTTTGTGAGGGGAAATAACCAGTTTTTTTCTGGAATTAACACTTTAGAAAAAACAGAAGGCGAAGTCTACCACTCTCAGTGGTGTTAACTACTGTAATCATGTTTTATTTTTAATGGCTGGTGGACTGGCTACATGATCTTTTGAGTTGTTTACAGAGAGAATTTTCTGGATAGTATTGCAAATGAGTACCTGGAAAAAACAAACTCTAAAATGCTCTTCTACTGGAAACACATTTTCTAAACTGAGTGAATCATGGTCTTTTGTCTAGTGTCAAATGGCAGTCGAGTACAGTAACCTCTCTACAGAAATACTTCTCAACATGGCTTCTCAGCCCTTCTAATGTTAACTTAAAAAGTAATAGATGAATTAAGCAAGTAAGTATGGGAGAAAGGAAATGTGTGGAATCATTTGGGAGATACAGATTGTATATTCAAGTATGCTTCTTAAAAACGTATTTTTTTTATTCATGTAACGTTTCTGAAAAAGACTAGCAAAATGGAAACTGTTCAAATAGCAGGAACAAGGCCACCTGTTTCTGCTGAATGCTACTGGGAGAGTGTGAAATGCAAAAATTGTGCCTTTCTGCCAGTGTTATACCTCAGGATGGAGCAAAGGAGGTTTGAAGGGAGGGTCATCTTGTCCAAGGAATTTTCAGAGTTTCAGAATGGAACAATGTAGGATCTTGGTTCAGCATCTGACAAAGGTAGCCAAAATGTCCTTATTTTTCAGAAAAAAAGTGGGTTGCTGTAAACCTCTATATTAGTTACTTCTTTGCAGATTTCTTTTAACTTGAAAATGACCGTTCATCATTTCCATATTAAATGTAATTTGTAGTCCAGTATTTTTTGTCCTTCTGAAGGAGCTCCACTTAACCTTTTACAAACTACAAAATATAAAATGCGTTAATTTGCTACTGACAGCTTAGCTTCTGAAGATTGCCTGTTTTTCTTCTCTCATTTCAGATAAAATCAACCTTTTCCAGATTACACTTGATTCATAATAGAAATTAAATTCATAAGGAATATTTTACTTGCTGTACTAAAGTGATTTTTTTTTTCCTGTTGGCTTTCTTGGTTTGGAGGGGCAGGTGTTTGACAAGATTTTCCAGAAAGATTTCTGTTCTGACAAAACAGAACATGAGGACTGTGGCATATTTCAGCAAATAGGAATGGTGACAGGAAAAGTGAGAGGAAGTGCAATAATTTTTTGTTCTAATACTCAGAATGCTTTGTTCTACCCCCAGCATCAAGTAAAACCTATAAACAAAAAAACCAAAACCCTATAAACAAAGTAGAACCATTTTTTGATTGAACTGGGTCAATGTGTCTGGGCAGAACAGAGCAGTTTGTCAGTGACCTGCCATGCTAACTTTGCTGCTTTTTACACCAAATGGTTGCCTCTTGCATCTCAGGCTTTGCTTCTTGCCTTCCTCCCTCCTTCCTTTCATCGCCCTTAGAGACAGCTGTGTTTGTCTTGTGTGACCAGCCTTGTAAGTAACAGATGGAGCGTTATCAGAAAGATGACCTTGATCACGAGAGAAGATCATGTTATGCCAAGAGCATGTTCTTTCATGTTGCTCCTCTAGGTTGTTAAGATGCTAAATCAATGTTTAATAGTTTGTGTGCATCCTTTTGCCTCTGATTATTGGCTATTTAAATTACAGAAGCAGGCAGAACTGTGGCTTTTCTTAGATGAAAGAATATGATGTTTTTTCTATGTTCACCTTGAATTTTTTTGGTTTGTTTAATAGGAAGTCCCTGGTTTTGACTGACTTTGGGAAATAAATCTCTGTCAACATCTACTGTGTACTTTATTTTTCATCAAATACCTATTCTTGCCTTAGTTTATAAAGCTAACTTGAAGCCCTCATCACAGAGTAGCTAATTTTCAAGGCTAGAAAAGCCTGTAAATTCTGCTACCCTGTACATTTTCAGGAAAAACTCACTTGTGTTCATATAGTTATTAGCATTTTTGGAATTATTTGAAGTTTCATTTTCATTTCTTCATATGTGGATGCTTGGAATTTTAGCTCCTGAATTTAGATATTTACCATATTACCTGGCTTTAGTCTTGATCAATTGCCATCTCTCTTTTAAATAATATCAGGTGCGTGGTGAAGGATGGGTGGATGGGTTGTCATTAAAATAACTGAAATAACTGGTTCACTCAATTTGCCCAACAGCTGTGTTCCAAGCTTGGTTGTAGGTTTAACCTGGGGATTAAGTGCCATCCCAGTTTCCATCAATGCAGTGTGAATGCCAAAGCGTGTGATCCTGCATCACCTCTGAGGTCTGGTCTAGGGCTGCCATCTCTGCTATGAATTTGGTCATATTTGTGTAAACAACAAGAAGGAATAAAACTTGTCAGGGAAGCTGGTTCTGCAATGAAGAATTTGTCTGTTTTTGCAAGGAAAATGGAGTCCTACGTGGCAAAGTCTAGCTAGCGTGCAGGCAGTCAGGCCTTTGAGTAAGAAGAGATTTTGTGGGAGATGTGGTAACCCTTCAGCCTGAAGGCTGCATGGAAGCAGACTTGGGAATTGAATTCCAGGCAGAGAGCAGCTCTGACAGTGCTAGCAAAGTGAATTATTTCTAAAAAATTTGCCAGTGTGCAATCAGGCTGAGGATCTGCTGGACCTTCTATTTCAGGTTGGATGTTTTTAGGCAAGCATGGCTGAATGTTTTCTGTTTCTTTAAGGCCCGATCTGGATGGACTAGTGAGAGATCTACCTGCAGATTATGAAGATGAATTAAGGGAGAGGTCACACGTGCAGCGGATCTCAAGAACTGGAAATTTTAGGTCTGGTATACATTGTGTTTTTCTGATTATTGTACTACAAAATCACGGTGAATCTTTTTCTGATAGTAGTTTTGAAATTAGAATCGTAGAATGGCCTGGGTTGGAAGGGACTCCAAAGATCAAGTTCCAACTCCCCTGCTGCAGGCAGGGAAATTTTTGTTTTAGTTTTCTGGACTTGAAAAATTGAGACGTGATCTAGGTGGACGAGGCAAAAACAAAACTTGTGAAGAGCTCATAAAAACCCTTGACTGGCATTGCTTTCTGTCAACACTGCTTAAGTGCTCAACTGAGTCAGTGTTTCTGAGAGCTTCACAAACTGCAGGCAAATAAGAACTGCCTTTTCCCACAAGGCTTCTTATTTTGCCTGTGATCTTTCTTTGGACTTTAGGAAAATTGTATGTCCTAAATAAATCACATAATGATGTAAATGCACCTGTCATGTTTCACACAGACTATAGCTAAATTCTCAGGTCTGATCTTCCCATTTTCTTTTTTGCTTTTGCTAGAAATCAGGCGCAAATTAGTTCTTCAGCTAATGAACCTGCCAAGTCTGCTCCTGAAATGACATATGCCACCGGCCTTGTTCTTGGTACGTACAGAAGCCTAGTGAGTGACGCAGAGTTAGCCTTTCTTTGCATGTTTTACTTTTCTTTGGGAATAATTAAAACCTTAGGCAGCCTAGTTTTCTCTTCATACTATTTTTCCCTGATACTGGTAAATAAGTATTGT